>JAOVYX010017465.1:0-51682 GCA_035668315.1 Drosera spatulata
CCCTACTTCCACTACTACATTTAACTCCATATTTATAGAGTGAAGTGGGATCTTATAAATATAAATTTGACGTGCTTGCGACGGTACGCACCAGCCACAGAAGGGAAGGGTGTACGATATTGGGTCGAGGTCCCAGACATACATCGAGGTCAATCAGTTCTACCCGAAGAGCCAGCTGTCTGCTATCTTCAAGTCACAATCACAGTCTGCTCATGGTTCTAGAGTATCATTGGAGGAGTGTCAGTCGTTGTAGCAGCAGGTTCTCACCCAGAATCAAATAATAAAGCAGATGCAGGCTCAGATTGCCTTCTTGATGAGATAGATGGGCGCGAATCCCAATTTCACCTGTCAAGCAGAGGCTGGCACTGATATGCCTAGATTCCCTCCGGGTCCAGACGATGATTCCTTCCCTCCGGAGCAACGACATCCCGGCTTAGCCGGTCATTGACATATGTTTTGCTGTACTAGTTACATGTTTATGTTTGTTTTGTATTCTATACGATTTCGATTTGCATGTTATACGGATTTGATTCGAAATTGTAATCGTTAAACAGGTATCTACATTTTAGTGAGTTTTTCCAATTTCCAATTATTTTTTTTTCAAAAAATTAATATTTTACGACGGAATCCATCGCGAAATATAATTAAATTCAAAATTAATTATACTTATTATTGCAACAGATTCCGTCGCAGAGTTCATGCTATTCTACGACGGATGCCGTCGCATGCTATGCATTATTTGTGAATTATTTTCATTTACTTAATTATTATTAAGATATTATTTAAATAACTATTTGCTACGGAATCCATCAAAAAATATAATAATATTAAACAAATAATACATTGCAACGGAAAAAGTCAATCCGGCATAAATAATTTTTAATTTGCGACAGATCGGTCGTAAAATCATGGTTTTGCGACGTCATTTGTTGCGATGGATTTTGCCGTCGCATATTCCGTTGTAATTCACCTCTGCAACGGAATTTTTTCTTTTTACGACGGAATTATTTCGTTGCAATATGGTGCAGTTTTTTGTAGTGGAAGGAAAAGGTTGCACTCAAACAGCACGTGGAAAAGTTGAAGGGAGAGTGTGTTGTGTTGACATCAGCGAATGACAAGCTCTATTCAGAATTGACGATGAAAATTGAGGAACTGAAAATGGTGAATGAGGAGCTGTAAAAGAAGAACAAAGAACTCGCAGTATTTAAGGACTTAGTGGAGCACCCGCTGGCCGAAGGAGTTATAGCTACGCAAAATCCTCTGCATTGAGGTTATAACTTCCCAAATGTTGAATTTATGGATTATGCAGGGATTGAACGAGGAGATGTTGAGATGGATCCTGACTACGTTGGAACGGAGACACCAACAGTACAACTTCTCAAACAGAAATCTCGTCCATCCCGAGTGAAGAGGCTCAAAGAACGAGAAAGAAAACTGTTGAGTGATCTGGTTTATACTTACGGGGACGGGAAAAAAAACCATACAACATCAAGGTTGTGGAGAACTTAGAAGAGGAGACGAAGAAGAAGCTTCTGTAATTGTTGGAAACATGTACTGATGTATAAGAATATACTTTACATCTCGTTTGGTTTTACATTTTGGGTAACAAGCAGCCTCACAGTGCACAATGCCCTGTGATGATAACTGAACATTTCAATTTTGTGATGTTATAATAGTATAACCTAACAGTGAAATGTGATCATAGTGTATTGTTATCTAAAACATGTGCATTTCATACAGAGATGGTAAAACATGTGTGATTAAATTGTCAGACCTCAAGTTGATTGTGGGAGATGGAAAGCTAAGAGCCAACGTTATGGAGACCTTTGTGCATTCCCTTCGTAAGGATGATGTCGCCATTTGTTTGTGCTGGGTAATATTCTGATTTCTTCGGTATCATTGTACTCCTTATTTTCAACAAAAAAAAAATCTCATTTATTCTGACACGCTTAAAAATTGTTTCTTGCAGACATATGTTGCATGCCCATCTTACATGAGTTCACGTCAGCAACACATTCTCGATGTGTTACGTAGGACTTTCGACAAAAGAATCCACATATTCCCGATGCTATCAAATGGTAACAAAGCCCAAAAATTTCCTCCAAATCATTGGACGCTTTTGGTCTTCGACACACATAACGGGACGTGGCTACATTACAACTCTTTGATGCAAAAGAAGGCAGCATACTTTGAAGACACCAGAAGAATTTTGAGCATTGAGATTTCATTTAAATCAATGTTTGAACATAATGTGATTAAGTGGTAATTCATTAAAATAGTGCATCTTGAGACCAAACAGTACGCCTCCAATGAACTTCATGTTCCAACTTTTTGTTAATTTCATATATATGTATACGTTATTCTGATTTGTTTTACCTCAAAATCCATTCAAGTACTATCGGCTCATGACCTGGTAACGGAGCCAGTTATCTGGGAATATGGCGAGGAGGAGGTGAAAAAGAACCCCAAACAGTACGAGCCCAACTTTCAACCTCAAGACAAAAGTCCAAAACAACATGTCAATTCAGTTGACTACGACTTCATTGTGTACTGCTTGATGGATGCGATCATGAATGGAAGAGAAATACCATCAAAGTTAGCTGATGAGGAGGTGAACAAAATGAGGGCAAGAATCGTTTCGTTGTTGTTCTCAGTGACTTCACCTTAAACTATGTGGCTGTTACTTGTGATAACGGACTCCTATCAGTCAAAATGTTCACAGCGACAGAGCTATTCCACTGTTAATACGTCTATTTATTTTTAGGGATATTAAGTGCGTTTTGATGGTCCAATACCTTGCATCTTTTTATATAGAAGTCTAAGCATAAATATTGTGTAGCGCTGACATTCAGCAATGCATTTTGAATTCTCTAAAAAAAAATTCCTTTCAAAGATTGTGCAGCTACAAGTGCAAATATTGATATTATGCCATCCAGTCATAACACTCTAGTAATATACACAGTGCATCCAATAAACCAAACACTGCGCCCAGAATACTGGCTGTTAAGCGCTTCAAGAGAAACATAAAAAAGAACATAGTTTACTTTTTATAACATCCCGACTTTTCATTACTTAATAATGATACATATAACGTCACTGCCGCTGGGCCCAACGCCTCAGCTAGGCAAAAACTATACTTCCTGCCTTAGTCATAAGAATTAAGCTAAGTTCACTTATACATCATTAATTTAGAAACTTTTGATGCACTTAGTCATAACCCAGAATATCACCTTTGCAGCGAAATTTACATCTCTTTCTAAGATCAACACCTTTCATACATAAGCTACATCTAGCATCAAAACTTAGGCCACACTTCTCCTTCAAGTCTTGCTCCTGTAACAAAGAAAAGAAGAAAGACACAGAAAAATAATAATCGGGAGCCATATGAGCTCAATAATGTATCGGTCCCCTTACCAGGGGTTACACGAGAGAAGAAGGTAATAAAAGAAAAAGGAAATGATCACTTTGATCTTTTTTTCCAACACTCTGGAATTATCATGCGAATCTGACATTCAAAATTATCATCACAAGCATACCAATGATTCATCCTAGTCACATAAGCACATTTAACACCACGTAACAACGCTCGAATCCATGCGTCCATCGACACTCCAGACATTATCGACATCGACATTTACTACCGTCATACACTTCATGGTAATGACAATCAAGACCTCAATATCAAACAAACTGAGATAATGACACTGTGACACGACAGGTTCCAAATCCAAGTCTCACGCATTGCTGCACTCAACAGTTCACTCAAGACTTTAGATATCCTCATGTCAATCACACAAAGACGATAGACAATAGATACCCTCAATGTTATAATTGTGTCCTTGACGAGACTTATTCATATTCATAGATAACCGTTATGCAGCTTTAGGAAAAAAGATATATTCGCGAAAGGGGATCAGCCAAATCGGAGCCTAGGGTCTCCTGCAGGGAGATACCCTCATACCAAAAGGTCGATGAAAGAATGTCACCATCAAGTCATTGTATAACACATACGACAGACACAACACTCTTTACGTTTTATACCATAAAATTATCTCACTAATTATGGATTGACACTCCTTTCACACATTCACCCTCATTATATCAGCAAATAAGGCATAACGCACACCATACAATAACGCTCTACAGCTCTCAGTATTTAGCACATAGTACACAGCAGTTGAAGTCACTGTTATACTCAGTCACATTTAGTGACTACGTTCAAAGAATCCAATGCATATTATTATACTCACGGTATAATAACACGCATCGCCATGCACAATGAATCTAAACGTTACCTTTTATCATAATTATTCGCATGCACACGTTCAGCCTCGTCCTTAAGTGACGACGAGAAGCGTCTCCAAGTCCTATAATATAATAGGATACGCGTATTAAGACATACCCTTCTGAATGATTATTCACGTTATGGAATTTAAGTATATTTATTCATATTTTTTGAAAAAGCGTCATAGTAATGTTATGTGATGATGCCAAACTTTGAGAAAAGTCTTTGATACTTATTATGATAGTCCATGATGATGATTTTATGTATTTATCATCATTAGAAGTGTTTGTGAACATTTAGAGCTGTTTCGGGGTCAAAACGGTTCATTTTTGGATTATGTCCAACATAACCCTTCGACACGTTTAAACCTATAACTTCTCTTATACAGCTCCAAAAATCATTTCGTAAAATTTTACATATACTAGTCTCCATAATATTTTCATTGAATTAAAGTTTCCATCACGAAACCTTACCAATAACAGCAGTTTTTTCATTCAATTTTATATTTTCTGCTAGATCTTATAGTTTGATTTTTCTTCACTAATCAGCTCATAACTCCTTAAATACACTCCAAATAAAGATATTAAAACTGTTCTGGAAACTAGACTTCAAGATATTTTCATTGATATAAAGTTCGTTTTCGAACTCTTTCTATGTAATTTTAGATCAAGTCACAAAGTGATCCTTATAATCAGTTTTTACATATTAACATATCCACACGTTTTGATTTATATCTTAATATTCACAACTCTAAATCATTATCTATTAATTTTATCAAAAACTAGACATGTAAAAATTCAACATATATTAAATAGGAATTTATAACAGCGCCTATGATTTTTAACAAAATTTTTAAAAAATATCACCTTCTCGTATTAATGATGAAGCCTTATAACCCTAACTTCTCCTCTGCTCCTCAAACTCTTATTCTTCTCTTCTCTTATTTATCTCTTCTCTTGCATGACAAGAAGTGTTTTTATGTTTGTAAGAAGTATTTTAAGGAGAAGAGAACTTGTATTTATTGAAAACTAAATCAATTAAAATAGTTTAGTGGATAATTGATGGATAATTAATGAATATGTAGTGGGTAATTAGTGGATAAATAATTTAATTTAGGTGGAGTAGAAATTGACATAAAGGATAATAAGTGTCAAAATTAGGTTTAGATCATTTTCATATAAATACGGTATTTTCGTATTAAGGCCATATTTCTCCGTATTTGCATATTAGGATTGTATTTCATTCATATTTTACATCTCTCCTTATTATATCATCAAATAATCCTTTTAACCCTGCAAAATAAATTATAACGTATAATTATTTAGTATTAATATTATTTATCGTGAAATTAAATTTTACGGAATTTTTCATGTCCTTAACATATTTTTGTCATGATTTTGACAAATGAATTTTATAACCCCTTTGTATAAATTACGGCGTTCAATAATATATAGTTTTTGTTATTTTTTGAGAAAATAAATTATTTCAAATTTTTCGGATCTTTATACTTTTGCACAAGTGCCATGATCAATACAAGATCACTCATTATCATCCAAGGTTCAAATACAAATATTAAGATCATGTCATCAAAGCTTCACATAATGAATGACTCCTTGTAAATGTTATGAATGTTTAATTATTTGAACATGCACTTCTGGTTTAACAGTGCGTCAATAAAACGACAGTGCGTCTTGCTACTAACCTAATTCGTCAACAAAGAATGAAGCATAACAGTTGTGAATAACCAAAGTTTATACAGCAACAAACAACCTAACAGCGTGTGTTGAATTTGAACGGTGCTCTATGAAAACAAAACCTGTTCTGATTCTAAATCATGAAAATGCCTAAGGTAATTCTTCCCTGCATGTCCGAGTGTTATGATTACCAATCTTATCGCATCTGGAACACCTTATCCTCCTCACCAATTCACCCCTCGAACGAAAACGCTTTTTCGGGGACGACCCGGCTGCTTGCTTGAAGATGGTGGAGCATTGTCATGGGGCGTTGACATCGAACACTCTGATACCAGCGATGAAGGGACAGGAAAGATGATCCCCTCATAGTTCTTGCAATAGTTTACGATGTGAAAATACGATTCCACAATATCCACAATCTTCAAATTATATTGTGCGATTACAGTTGCTGTATGCATACAAGGAAAACCCTCTAGCTGCCAATCAAAACACGAACACGTCCTTACGGCTATGTTGACAGAGGCTAGAGGGTCTGACAACACTGCGAAAATGGATTCAGAAGAATGACTCACAATGACAGTGCGTTCTAATTCCATGTTTTTCTTCAGTCTCGTGGACATGGTAGGACATAAATCCTCATACCACTTCTTTGTATCTTCCCTCCTCTGATTAAACCAACCGGGTATCTTCAATCAAATCTTACCCATCATTTGTGTGATAGGTAAGTCTCTCTCATCCAACAACCAATTGTTAAGTGACTCGGCAGCATTTGATATGAACTCCCCGTATCGACAGTATCCATCGTGAGAATTTTCCTAACCCTCGAGGAGTAATGAATCAAGGAATCTTTCAAAAATCGGGCCACCTTCGGCCTCAAGTGTTGCCAACTTATTAAAGCAGTCAATACGAGAGGGGGTTTTGGCAGCCATACTAAAAGAATGCACAAGGTGCTCATGCCAAGACGTCGGGAAACTACTCCCATTTAATTTGGCCCTGAGATTTTGTTTTAAATGAATGACTATCATATGGGAATACCTTTGGCAATGCATCTAATAGTCCAAGGTTCATGTCCGATACAAAGCTAATACGACAATCGTCCGGGATAATAATCGTTAGCTCACTTTAAAACCATAACCAATTTTCCTGTGTCTTTGAGTCAACAACGACAAACGCCAATGGAAAAAGACCTGAAAATTTAAAATATAGAAAAGATGTTAGTATCGATGACAACAGCGCGTCATTCAATTTAAACAGTACGCCATATAAACATTGTGAGATTTTTAATCAACAGTGCAACTATACACAATGGTTACCTTGATCGCCATCTTTAGCTGTCGTCGAAAGTATGACACTTTTGAATCTCCCCTTCAAGAATGTCCGATCCAGAAAAAACATTGGTCTACAGTGATGAAAGTCAACAATTAAAGCATTGAATGAGAAGAAAAACCTGGAGAACCGTCTCGAATTAGGATCGACATCCAAGGCAATGTGACTCCCGGGATTGATATGCAAGACGGAATCGATATAAGGCTTCAGCATGCTAAATGATAGGATTTTCATGCCCTTTGCTTTCTCCAACCCCTTCTAAGCCCTCCTGTATGTGACATTCAAATCATAGTCCGACTTGAAATGATTCATGATACCAATCGGATTAATACCTCCGTTGTCACGTACACGATCAATTATAAGAGAAGCAATCGACTTGGAGCTCATCCTTGTCGCACGACTACGATTGTTTAGTATCAAACCACATGTGTGAGTGTTGTTTAACTTCTTTATGAAAAAATAGTCATGGACAGAGCATAAAGATGACCTTACTGACCACACACAGCCTGATTCCGAACTTGAACTGCAAACAATATGTACAGTTTTTTTGGCTGTTTCGCTTCATCACATATGAGAAATCCACCTGCGTTGTGTATTTCAAAAGACATTCCTTGAAGTGAGCAGAGCCTCCGACAAATACCTGCCCTACCTCTCGAATGAGCGAAGTCCAATTCGAAGAAATCAAACACTTGGTATTGTCCAAAGCGCATTGCATCTATGATGATTCCATATCTTCGCAACAAACCATTTGTGAACTGGACAACGCATACAACTCCATGTGACTAACATCGCTACGTGTGGGGGCATCGGACAACAACAACAACGCGTCGCTGTAATTTCTGCAATTATCATAATGCGCTGTCCTGTGAAAGGTGCATTGTGCACTGTGAAAGATGCATTGTGGACTGAGAAAAGAACATAGGCTCTTCATCGACAACACTAGATTCCCTTTGAGAATCATGTATACTAGTCGAAGAATGGTCGATCTCAACGACGACTTCAACGATCCTCGGTCCTAGAACTTGGACCAAGGATATCATCGACTCCATGTCACTTTGATTACAAAGAATGCACCTCCCATGTCCCGGGACTGAGTAAAATAGTTTCATTTGATCAGGACGTATGTGCGACCACCTTTCACGCAATTGTCACTGCAATGAATCAAATACGTCAACAAATGCAAACTTTATGATGCTCGACTCGGTTCCAAACTTGCAACATATGAGAATGAAATCGTCGGCCATGAGTGAATGTGAAGAGTAAAGAAAGAGCAACCGGAGAAAATGAGATGAAATGATCAAAAGAAAGAAGAACAGCATGTAAGGAGAAGAACATGCAAGGAGAACAGCAGTCGTTGTATGTTTTTTTAGAAGAAATCAAAATCTAAAAGGAAAAGGAAATGAAAAGATCTCACTTGTGTTAGAAAAGGAATTAAATGTGATTGATTGTGTGTTAAAAAAAGAAAAGAAACTAATTAGTAATTAAAATCTTACAAGTGATTTTTTGATGTATAAGTTCGAAAAATATGATCTTTTGATTAAAAAAACACAAAATAACACCTTATTTTATTGAAAGTGCATCGGAACTAAGTCACAGACCATAAACCATGCACGGGTGGGATGTCAACAATTTCAGTCGTTGAATAAAAAATACTATCACTGATTGTAGCAAATTTGATTCGAGAACTATATCCAAAGTTTTGGTCCAATACAGGTGTATGGAGGAAGGAGCTGAAGAATTCTTGCTGAAACCACTACGAAGGTCCGACTTGCAGAGGCTCCAATTCTACCGTGTCAAAGTCCAGCAGCTGCAGGAATTCGACCCCAAACAGCTGCAGCACAACACTAACATCGACGAGACAAACAAGGGGATTGAGGATCCCAGTCATGATGATAGCTCTGGGAACAAGAAGGTGATGGTGCCGGAGACAGGACAAAGTTCCAAGTAGAAGGAGTTGTAGCACTATAGATCGATGGAGAATATGTTAAAACCCTGATTTGAAACAAGTGTGCTGCTCATCTCAACTAGTAAACCTAACTAGTATTCTTCATTTTTCCTCATAATCAAAAATAAACACTGATATGGGCAAAGCTATTGAGGACGATGCCAGAAATCAAGAGATATCCAAATTTTGTGACAAAGTACGCACCAGCAAGATGGCTCTGATTCAGGTCTGCATCATGTACATTCAACCTCGATATTAGGTCTCGCTAATTCCCAATTTTCCAGCATTTCAATCTTGGAGTTGGTGATTGAAACAGGGTTTAGCATACGGCCATGCTATTTCGCCGACTCCAGTACACTTGAGAATCAACCACAGATAATCATCTTCCAACTTTCAAGCATTGGTGGAACAAGTCAATAACTGGATCGCACTGTTAGTGCCCGCCATCTCAATGATGAGAGTTTTGGCAACAACCCAATGGGAGGAACAGAAGATCACAAACATATATTACCAGAAAAGAAAGGGCGCAACCAGAGGAAGGAATAGCAAAACCATTACTCAACTACTTCAGAAAATTTTCTTTCATAACTGATGTTTAACAGAAGGAACTACATAAGCTCAAAAACTGAACTATTTCCTCTGAAATGGCTCGGTGAGTCATTTGCATAGCATTTTATTCTGAAACATGTCTACATGTGTTGCACCCGGAAGAGAAAGATGGCACCATTATGAAAGGGCATTGCCCTGTGACCTTTGATGGCATTCATCTGCTATAAACCAGGAACCGCCTGTCACGTGTAGGCTGTGCTCAATCATGTGTATCATCCCTTCAGATACAACACAGCTTTTCCTGCAAAGAGGATTGAATATTTTTATTCCTTCCGCATAGGGGCATCAGAATATTCGGAGCAATAAAAAGTCTTCCTTTTTCCCTTGCAACAAAGCTCAGCATTGAAGAACTGAAGAAGCCATTCGACTCATTCCCGCCAATAGGGAACTAGAGATTAGTTCCGTTCATTTCGTTAAATCTATCACCCTAAAGACAAACAAGAGCCACATCCCATCTAACTAGGAACTTGATTTAGTTGAGATTGAAATAGCGACTGTTGCATTAGACAGAAGAAGGGTAGAAGCTCATTTTTCAATGAGATCTATACAACTAGTAATTTACCCAGATATTCTAGAACTTGAAAATTGAGGATCAGCCTATTATGCATGGTGGTGTTTATTGATAAGACTATTACACAATGACATTTATGCATGAATGAAAATTAACAAAAAGTGAAATATCAGCTTCTCCGATGGTTATGCAGGTATATCTGTAAATGACATGAGCAGCATGGCACCCGATGGGGATGTGATTGACAAAAAAAAGAAAAAGTCAGAAACACCAGTCCTAATTCGATAAAACATGGAATAAACAGTAGTTACCTGAATTACAGCTCATCCTTGAGTGAAGACTCTTGAGGAGCTTGATCCTTATTCTTTTGAATGAACTCGATAATGTCTTCCTTGGTCCTGTCTCCATCATACGGCACAACATTTCCACTTGACGATCGAAAATACAAGGTTGGATACCCTTTCACCTCAAAAATATCTTGTGGAATGTCATTCGCAGTACCATCCTGCAACATTCAGATTTCACTCCAGGCATTAGGGGCAACACATAGATGCCCAAACATCTGGTATTTTTTCAGCATGTCGGAGTAGTTATCATGTATCAAGATATTCTTAATACTTCAATAAGATGACTTGGAGAAATTGATCCAGCAGATAATAAACAAAAAAAAAAAAAAAAAACTGTTCAACTTTGATGTTTGGCAAACATTTCAAGGACAAAAGGTAGCAAAAACTGATCATGGGAGATGGAATTTGCTCCAATTATAGTAGAAAGTGTCAAAGTTGTACTGAGAAGAAAATGAACTGCAGAGATATTCAAATTGCTTCAAGAGGAATCAATTCAAAAAGGAAACCTCGTGTCAAGATATATTCTTTTTCCTCATCAAACATTTCAAGAAGATCATATTGAACAATACAGGAAGTTATTCTGTTGACTTCATTCAAACTCCAATTTCACCACAAAGAAATACACCCAACGTTTTCAAGAACATCTGGGTATACACCAACTTGGGCATCAAGTGCGTCAATTTTAAAGAAAATATCTGAACAGAAATAAGAAGTCAAAATTCTATGGAAATTGGTCGACTGTTCCACACACCCACCTAAAAATGTAGACTAAGGGGTGTCTGAATAGAAAGTCAAAACAGATTAATTCTCTTTTTTCCAGAAAGGTAAGAGAACAAACTTACGAGCTTGGCGATTATGACATCTGGATCATTTTCAAAGGAAACAGCAACTTCGTCCAAGGTTGGGGCCAACTTTTTGCAGTGTCCACACCAAGGAGCATAAAATTCCAAAAGAACTAGCACAAAGAGTAGCAAAATCAGCAACAACCAAAAGTTCCTCAACTAGCAGTAACAAATTAGATGAAGAAAATCCTCACCATTTTTCCCAGAGTTGAAAACTATCTCATCAAGAGTGTCAGCAACAACTACTTTGACTGCTTCATCATTAGTTTCAGGAATGGCCTCAGATTTTTTGTGTGGAAGCAAATTTCCTTCCTGTAGTATGGTAGTTACACAATAGAAGGTTACCTACTTACCCCTAAAAAATGAAAGATAAAACATGAACACTACTTCCAAAAATAGATACATCGACAGATGTAGAACAGGCATTACCTCGAATTCCTTAATCCACACAGTAACATCTTCAGGTGCAGCATTTGGTTTAATGTATTTCTTTCCATCATTGGTCTGAATAACAATTACTGGAGCCTGCTCCTCTTTCACTCCAAAGTACTGCACATTCAAGAATCATCACAAATGTTTACTTAATGGCTTCAAAGGGTAACAGTTGAACATCACCAATCAGAGGACACTCACCTGCAAGGCACCTTGACTGTCTACAAGGTCTCCTAGAAGGAAGCCAATGTCCTTTCCTTTGTAAGCCTCTGCGACTTCGCGGTATTTGCTCTCAACGGCACTGCTTGTCTCATCAGCAAGGTTCAAAAACAACATGGCCTGCAATCCAGAGAAGTCAGCAAAGTGAGGGAACAAGCAATGGTAAATCAAAAATCTGTACATTATAAAGGTAATAGAGAAGTATAATACACATCGAAGGCGATAAAGATTAAGAAAGATAGTTGTGATAAGAAAAAAGACATGACAAAAATTGGAAGAAAGAGAAATGAACACCATGGGCCCAATTTTAACAAGAAACGCGTCTTTCTCAAAACTCAACAGTAAACAGAGCTCAATAGCAAATAGAAGCAGCAGCAATGCGGAAAAGTGAAGCTATAAATTACACTTATGATGAAGTATTTCAGGAGAAATGGAGTAATATTATTCAAAAATAGAGCTCAACAGCAAATAGAAGTTACGACAATGTGGAGAACTGCAGCTAATACTATCACTGGAAGTATTTTAGAATGAGTGGAACCATGAAAGAACACATCTTCCTACATCAACCCGCTTACCCCAAATAATTTTTCAGAAAAAAGCATCTCGACAAGAATAGAAGTGCTGACTGCCACCCCCAATGCTTCATTCAAGATGTAAATCCAGCAAGGATGGAAAAGAAACACTATCACTGTGTGGAACCTTGTTTTTTAAATAAAAGAAATTGTCCAATTCTAAATAAAACCAACTAAATTCTGAATATGGTGCATTCTCAAAGCAGATTGGAGATAGTATACACGTACCTTGGTGTTTTCTTTGTTGAAGAATCTAATAACATAAGGGTGATTGTTCGGGTCCTTGTTGAAAAGAGTCACAGTAGGAATGCTGGCACTTTCAACAAACTTTTCAAGAGCATCAACATGGAAATCCTGTACATATTAATTTAATCAATTATTAAAAAAACTGTCATGAAGAATGATATTCAAATCAATGAAAACCAATCAAGAAATTACAATACACGAGTGCACAAACCTGGAAGTCAACAAAGAGTTCATCAAAGGGCTTAAACAGCCTAACAAAAGGCTTTGAAACTGATGATTCTCCCCGAGGAAGAAGCTTGGCATCCAAAGTATGGGCGAAGTCGTAGTCAGATCGCAACTTCTCCGCCAAAACTGTGAAGTTTGTGAACTCTTCTCCAGAAAATTCCAAAAAGATACCGACCTATACCGATTCACAAAGAATTCAAAATAACTAGACCTGGAAAAAACATTGGGAGAACAGAGGCCAAGAATTTGTAATACTTACAATAACTACTTTGTCATCACCAATAACAGCAATAGCGTCTTCCCCAGATTTTATCTCATTAGAGGCAGGGCCACTTTGTTTCTTCAGATAAGAAACAATACCGTCCGCATCACGCGGGCCTTTGTACTCTTGGACAATCTTGCCCCCATTTCTCAGAATCTTCAATGTAGGAAAACCCTTGATATCAAAAGAGGAAGCAAGATCTTTGTTTGAGTCATCGCTGGCATCAATTTTTGCAAGAGCGATGGGAGGATCATGACTTTTGAGAGTTGATGCAGCTTTCTCATACTGCACAGTTGTTAGAGGAGGTATAAGTCTCCAAATTTACAAAAGACACAATGTCTAATGATCCATTCATAATATAAGCATAAGTTTCACTAACAATTACCTCTGGAGCGAGTTTCTTGCAATGGCCACACCTGCAATCGATCAATCAACTATCATGCTTCACCATGTATATGAGATAATGGGCGATCAATTATCAAGCTACTGTATATATACCATATATGAGGTACTGGGGAACTTGATTTTAGCAGTGAAAGTAAATGTTAAAATCACATTTGATAAGGTGCAGTAGATGGTATCATAATTGATGCTAGCAACGACTAGTGTTTCTTCAAGGTTAGTCCCACAGCCAAAAAGATGCACATAATCACATAGGATCACGAGTCACAAATTGAAGCCATCATGAAAGCATAGCATGGCTAGCGTCCATCAGTCATAAACCTATCACTGGCGTATCATGATTCATAGGAAAGGCAAAGAATCTACTATCTACCATCTAGAAAACTTCATACAACAAAATCCACGAGAAAATGAGCCGCTGCAAGGTTCATTTTAGACACACAGCCAAATCAATAAGACAGTAGCCCATAAAAACAGGACTGTCTGATTCAATCACACCATTCATCATTCCTCCACTCAAAACACAAAGTAAAATCTTACATCAAGCAAAAAATCAAACAAAGTCCAGAGAAATCAACATTTTTTTCCATGATTGTTACTAACAATACTTCATGGAACAACGGTAAAACACGTGCGCTTAAAATTTCCAGAAACACGACGATCAAAGAATAGAATCATCCTCAGTCACAACTTCTTCGATCACACAACACCATCACCAACACCTCAATTCCATATAATCTAACCACACACACTCTACACCAAAACCTCATCAGCATCATCAAAAAACCATTCCCCAACTCTCGCACAAACACAAACACCAGATCCAAACCAAACCAAAATCACAAATCAACATCATCAACAAAAAAACGATACACGGAGAATCGTCGAGATCATCCATATATACCAAGGAGCGTAGAACTCTACAACAATGAAATCATGCTTCGACACAGTCTCCTCGAAATTCGACTTATCAAGCGTCAACACGAACTCTCCCACCTCTTCCCCTTCATCTCCCCTCACCGAACTCAAACACAACAACAACAACACCGCCGCCGCCGCAGCGTTGACCAAAACCCTTGACTCCATTATCTTCACCTCAAATCTCTCTCGCGCGCGCTCTCTCTCTCTCTCTCTCTCTAAAAATAATGGAAATGAGATGGAATGGTCACGTGAATGGGAAGAGGGTTCACGAGGAGAGGAAGGGTGAGGGAGGGGACGCGTTTTGGGGGTTGGGTGAGGGGCACGCTCTGTGTGAGTGGTGGAGGAGGTGACGTGGCGGGTCGTGATTGGGTGGGAGAAGTGTTCTATGGAATACGAGATGGGACCGAGAATATTAACAGATGTGAAAAGATATTTTGCCATACTGGGTTACAAAAATTGAGATGCCTTGGCATTAAATAGAAGCATTTGGAGTATTTCATCCCTCACGAGTTTAAAATATATTCTTTTAGTCAAATTATTTATGATATTGATTCAAATCCTTTCATTCAACGTGAAAATTTATATTAATATTGAATTTAAATTTTAATAAAAAATTTAAAATGATAATAGGATTTATTATAAGATAATAAATATACGTTAATAAATAAAATTAATTTGTTATTATTTTATTAAAAAATTAAAACAAAAAAAAGAATATAACATCTATATTGATATAACAAAAAAGAGTTAATTAAAGGATAGAATAATTATTAAAAATAATTATTTTAAAATATTTAGAGAATTTTCAACTCATATTTTAATATAAAAATTTTATAATATATTTAAATATTCAATCAAATTTTATTTTATATTTTGATATTCAAATATTTAAAATATCTATATTATTCTTCCTCTGACCTGATCACACCACTGCTAAACTAACATACCACACGTTTCCAACTCAAATCATACCCAACCCTAACCCTACCCACTCATCTCCGCACAGATCATCGAACTCCTAGCATCAACCGATTCAATTCCATCCAACCAAATGAATCCAAACACTAATTCAACCTATAATGGTTGGGATTAAAAGTCCAACTTCACCATTAACGGAAGTCTGCTCCGTTGTCTCCGCACCAAAGACGACAAGAATGACGATGACAATCAGCGTCATCGATCGACGCCTTGCAACGACTCTGTTTACGATCTGTCTAATGTGATTTTTCCATTTCTCGAGTGTTTCAGCTCACTACTAAGGTTTGGGTGTTCTTGGTTGGTTGTTGTTTGATGGTCGGATTGTTTGTTTATTCGGTGTGTCGAGGTGTTCATCGGGTTGAATGAGACATGCCCGTTGGCGTTTGGGCGAGTTTGTTGATCTTGTATGCAGCACAAGTCGTATTTTGACTGCCATTGTTTGAGAAGTAGTTGGTAAAGTTGTGTATCATGAGTGTTTAGTGCTGCTGGTGCTGAGGGGAAATCTTGTATGGAAAATGTGCAACAGGAAGGGAACCCCATATGATTTTAGCGTACCATGTTCTGACTTTGGAGCTACACGTTCCTGGGAATGATCTTAGTAATGGAATTGTTGAGCTCTCACTTCTATTAGTAATGGTCCATTTAATGATCCAGAAACGAAAATGAGCCTGCCAATGGATTTAAAGAAGTATGCACCAACTTATTTACAGTGGGCCTAGCGGCCGTGGGGGTGTGCAGCATGGAAAAAATAAGAAAATTTGGATGATGCGCTCAAGGACATGTCTGTTGCTATTTAGATTTGTGAAATGAACTGTGTTATTTCGGCTTATCACTAAAAAAAAAAAAGAAAGCAGTTTAGCTACGGAAAAATTTAATTACGGATAAAATCCATCGCAAAAATATATATTTTAGCGACGCATCTGTAGCAAAAATAACAACAAAAAAAAATTATTTTTTTGCGATGGAAAGTCAAACCCTGTCGCTAAATTTAATACATTTAGCGACAGAATTCCGTTGCTGAAAATTAAAAAAAAAACACATAAATATTTTTTAGGGACGGATGTCCGTCGCTACACACCATAAAAGAAATTTGCATTCACACTATTAGCGACGGATTTCGTCGCTAAAAATCTTTAACTACGGATCCGTCACTAATTTAATTAGTTTTTGTCTTAGTAAATTTTTGCATGAAACATTTGCATTCACACTATTAGCGACGGATCCATCGCTAATAACTAAAAAAAATTTACAATTACATTCATTAACGACGGAATCCGTCGCTAAAGATATTTAGCTACGGATCTGTCACAAATGTAATTAGTTTTTGTCTTAGCAACTTTTGACATGAATTTTTGCATTTTAATTATTAACGACGGATTCCGTCGCTAAAATAAGCATTTTGCATTAAATAGCGACGGATTCCGTCGCTAATATTGAAGTTTATAAATTTTTGTATTTTCTTTTTATATTTTTTTACATCGTTTATTTCTTTTTCATAATTATTTTCAATTTAATTTTATGAGGACATCATTTATAATACATGATATATTTAACAATAATATTATGTACAACACCTTATATGTTTCAACTTTTGTTACATATATAACATCTTATATTATCATGTGCAACATATATATTATTAAGAGTTTTTAACAATAGGTAGTTTTTTCTTAAAAATTTATGAAATACAACACCTTATCATAAGTTAACATTCCAATTATTACGAAATGTTAAAATTTTATAATATGTAAAATTTTAACTCATAAATCATTTCTGAAAATAATTTTTATTTACATTGTTTAGCGACGGAATCCGTTGCTAATAACCAAAAAGAATTTCAAAATTACACTGTTTACGACGGATTTCGTCGTTAAACAGTGAAGACAATTTTTGATTTCTGAGTTAAATTTTACAAATTGTAAAATTTTAATATTTCGTAATAGTTGAAATGTTAACTTATGATAAGGTGTTGTATTTCATAAATTTTTAAGGAAAAAACTATGTATTGTTAAAAAGTCTTAATAATATATATGCTGCACATGATAGTATAAGATGTTATATATGTAACAAAAGTCGAAACATATAAGGTGTTGTCATCCGGTGATTCCAGGGGTAGACGTAGTACTTCGCGTGGACGATCCAGCGGATGCGCCACTAGTTCACGGGATCGTCGTTCTGACAGGAGCATCTCCAGGAGTTTTGAGAGTACGATGCTATCTCACATTCCTGCGACGGAGGGAGAGCCCCAGCATGATCAGTTCGACATCATGACCGATGTACAGCACGGTCATGGGCAGTTCGCCCCGACGTTACCTCCGGATGAGCCCTCTCCTCGTGCTTCTACATCAGCACGGCCATCGTCATCCCGTGGCAGTAGAGCTAGACTGTTGGACATCGATCCTAACTCTCCATTACATCCAGACACACACTGGTAAGATATTTACCTTATCTTTCCCTTTTGGATTCTCCTATATACATTTTATCTTCGATTACCTACAAGTATTTATCAAATACTTATGTGTATTTGGCACATATATGATGTAGGTTTTATCACAGTGATGTAGTCAGGACTGTCATTGTATCATTCACGGCCTTCTATGAGGCATTGTGAACTACCTATTCAGAGGTTCCACTACATGCACGTGATCGGATATTCGGTTGGTTCTCAGTACGAGCCCAAAATCCCTTTTTGTATGTTATCTCTAATTTTATTTATTTCGATATATATAAATGTACTATAGAAATTAATATGTTCTATTGTCTCTTTCAGGCGCAGTATACCTGGGATCCTTCACTCGATGCACGGTTACACGCTGGATGGGAGACGACGTTGAAATGTCGTTTCCCACACACCTTCTACAAGGCTCAAATCGCCATCATTGAGGGGCGATTCGATAGCGTACAGTGGATGCCCTTCGAGTTTCAGATGGAGCTCTTGGAGAGGCAGTGCGCGAGTGAGGATTTCTAGACGAAATTCGACATCTCCCAGTAGAACCGGGTGAAGGGAATCGCGACACACACTCAGGGTAGTGTGTCCTCTGTCGCCATCGGGAAGAAGATGGTTATTTTTTCGTGTTTTCTTTTTCATTCGATACATTTAAGATTTATACGTGTTTTATCATTTAATTTACAGAATTTCATATAACAATCATTTAAGCTTCTTTAACTCATTGTTTTGATTAAATTGTTTCAGGAGACGGCCTTGAAACGAAAGGTCATGGGCTCCGAGGTTTTTATCCAGACTCATAAGAAGTCGGATGCCCCTGGCATTATAGAGACCATTCAGGCCGGGAAGTCTATAGCGGACATTCCGCTAGTTGATGAGCCTGCAACACAGCTTCGGGTACCTTTTCTTTCGCTCCTTTAAATACAGTTTCTATTACATTTCACATTACTAATGCATTACAAATGATTTATTGTAGGATTCATATTTTGAGCGACTCGGTCAGCTAACTGAGTCGCAGATGGATGAGTCCGTCGATCCCAAGGCTGCTCAACGGCAGTTTCATGCAGTGGCTGATCGGGCTTTCTTGGAGGTCTCTCGGACCGACAAGGGAAGGGTGTATGACATCGGCTCAGCTGCGAGCCAATTATACCCCCGATCCATACTCAGCTCTTCATTCAAGAGTCAATCGCAAAGCTCTCGGAGGATTTCAGAGGATTACTATCAGTTGAAGGAAGAAGTCCTCACTCTTCGACAGAGCCAGACCAGGATGGAGCAGCAGATGACCTTCCTCTTCAGGAAGATAGGCGAGGATCCTTCCACATGTCAGAACAAGGCTGGTATAGCTTTTCCTCATTTTCAACCACCTCCGAATGATGATTCCTGTCCTCCAGAGCAGCGAGATGTTAGACTAGCTTGGCATTGACGCCTATTAGGATGTTGTAAACTCGTTACATTTGTATAATTCAAAACTTTAGTTCAATTTGATTGATGTTTGTAAATTTCTGAGTTTTTTTATGTTCCAGGTACATGTATTTGCATTGATACGCGTTGAAATTCTGATTAATTTTTTTAAAAATTAAACTCAAATAGCGACGGAATCCGTCGTTAAGTTTTTCAAAACCACAATGACATTTAGCGACGGAATCCATCCGTCGCTAAGTTTATAAGTATGGAAAAAAAAAATTTAACGATGAAAAAAGTCAATACGTCGCTATATATTTGGTTTAGCGACAGATCCGTTGCTAATTTTTGGTTTAGCGATCACGTTAATAGCGACGGATTATTTCCGTCGCTAATCTGTCGCTAAACAATTTTAACGACGGATTTTTGGCTTTTTGCGACGGAATGACCCCTTTTTTTTTTTTTTTTGTAGTGATGGCTTATTTTCATTCATAGAGTCGAGGAAAAAAACCCTTAATTGGACGAGATCGAATACGTACAAGATAAAGTGGGATCTCTTGTACATCGAAATGAAGACGCTCTTGGCATCATGAATATGGAATTTGTTTCTCATCTTTCATAGGGAAAATTACCGATGCGAAGGCTACTTTGATTTGTAGGAACCTTGATTAGCGGCGCCCTTTCAACTTTTTTCTCTGTATTCATTTTTTGTTCAAACCACTTTTGGACATCAAATTGAATTTCAGAAAGTTGGACGAAGACGCAAGTGACATAATACGCTCCAGCAGCCTTGTTCGATTCTCTAGTTACCAAGAGCATAGCGTTGGCATCTACCACCTCGTCAAATAACCAGATTTCAGGGAGAAGTGATTTCAAACATGCAAACTGCATTGAGCCCGGTTGTCCCTCTTTGTCGTCCGAAACTTGTTATCATCAGATTATGGAGTGAAGAATATTTCATTCATTATCTGTTGTCTCTTGGCCTCTGATAACTTATTTAACGGTGACCTTTAGGCAATGGAGATGTAACAGAACCAATCTGCAAAAGAATTAACAATGGATATGCAAAAAAAATACAAAAAACGATGTGCATTGATTTTTTTTAAAAAAAAAAGAAAAGCGAACTATGCGATTATGAGAATCATTAACCTGTGCTGATGCTTGAACTGTAGCGGGAGATGCTTGCTCATCTTAAGGTAATGGTGGTAGTGCAACAGGAGTTGCCTGCTCAACCTCGCTCAATAATGGCGGGAGCGTAGCATGAGATGGTTGTTCATCCTGAGGTAGTGTTAGGGTCACAGCAGGAGAGGGCTGCTCATCCTGAGGTAGCGTCCGGGACTCAGCAGGAGGGGACTGCTAATCCTGAGGTAGCGTCGAGGACGCAGCAGGAGGTGGCTGCTCAACCACGCTCGACGGAGGGGTCTAATACTCTATAACCGAAGAAGGGAAATATGCAGCCTTGAGTACTGAATACGAGGTTATAGGTAGAAGTTGGGTCTTACAATCCCAGTTTGTAACTACAAGCTCATCCGTCCACTCAATCGGATAATTAGCAACACTAATTCTATCACGTGCAGACTCTTGCAACTCATCAAAAGAGATAATAGCGTCACGTGTCGCCTCAGGAGCAACACAATTAGCTGGCTATGTTTTGGATAAGTAGTGGGCATCTGTCGCCCACCCTCATCAAACCCTGGTGCCTTCCTCTTTCTTCCACGAAAAGAGGCCGAAAAAGCCTTATACTCGGCGTCCATCGCTGGCATTCGTGTAGCAATATCATTGGACAAGCTCACTCGTACTTTCATTTTCCAATGTGCTTACGTTTTGATACCATGTTGACTGTCATCATTAACAACTTTATTGACCTGGTTTTCAGAACCCTTTATACATGGTAGAATCTTATTTATAGGTAAGTACTTACTATACATAAAATCTGTCATAACTATCATCGGATATATACACAAGACAAGCTAGTAAGCTATTCTGAATGGATATTAACCTTGACTCTATCCAGTTTAAGTCCTAAAGGAAACGGTCTTACGTCATAGATATCCGTTTTCGATTGCAACGGAGGTGTTTTCATTATTTCATGGAGAAGCTGTTCTGAATGGATACTAAGTTTGACTCCATCCGATTTAAATTCTGACGGAGGCTAGCCTTGACTCCTTATATTTTGACATGTGCCAGTCATTCAATGTATGATCTATATTGTATCCGTTTAAAGTACAGACGGAGGCTACCCTAACATATTTGATTTTGACATGCGTCGGTTTTCCATTGGATTATCACTTGTATCAGCTTTACTTATTAGCGGATGCGTATTGCCCGTGATTATTTTTCTCGGTAATTTTCTCGAGTCCATTTAGGGTCATGATGATAATTTCATGTTTCTTTGTATCCGTTGTTATTTTTGTAAGGATATGTGTCGTTCGTTGCCGCGGATAGGATTCTTGTTTTTTTTTTTTTTTTTTTTTTTTTTTGAATTCAAAACGTCCATCTCACAGATGGACAGCTCACAAGGGTTGACTTGTTAAGCTTACATAGCGAACACTCGTTATGGATCATTCTGCTATATGCATATATATAACAGAATGATTCATAGAGAGTGCTCGCTGTGTAAGCTTAACCAATCAATACTTAGGATTTGGTGAATTTGTGCCTAAGCATATATAAGTTTATTTATGGTTAGACCACTAGATTTGAAAATCAATGATTGAGATTAAAAGCTACTCTTGTTATATTAAATGAAGAGAAAAAAAACAACTTTAATCTCAACTATTGATCTCCAAATCAAAGGATGTAGCCACAAATAAGGACATAAATATATTCGGATACGGGTTTCGGAAATCCAAACCAAAAAACCCATGAATTATCGATAATGGGTAACCCACGGGTACCCCCAAACCCGATCAGGTCGGGTTTGGGTTTAAGGTTTTAAAACTCGATCGGGTTTGGGTCGTGTATGCGGTTTGGTTCTGGGTTTCGAGTTCGAGTTTGGATACTATAAACCCTGATCGGTATCCGTCCTATTGCCATCCCTAATCGCCATTGTAGTAGGTTATGTATCCGACCTGTGGATACCACTTTCTTGCACTCAACATCATCACCCCAATAGATTTCATACATGAATGACATTTTTCTTGCTTGTCTTTTAGCATTGCCGCTTATATTGATAGGAAGGTTCCATTGAGTGTACACTACCAAATGATCTAAAGTCGACGTCATCAGGTTTCGCACAACTGCATCCGTGAAAAAGTTGCACCCCTAACTATCCGGTTGGAACGTGGATTTCTCCTTTGTGCTCTCTCCTTAATCGTAACAGTAGGAGGGGTTAAGAATAAAGTTCGATCGTCGACCTTGTCGTCTAATACAAGATCTGTCATTGATGAGGTTTTTGAAGCATGTCGATTTATTGAAAGGATATGGATTAAAGGCCGGAGCTTTGTAGTGATGGTAAAGAGTGGGTGGCAAGATGTTGGTGGTGATGGGTGAGTGGTGACAGATCTGGGGTTTCAGTCAATGATGAATGGATGATGGGGAGTTGGTGTAGCTGAATGATTGGTTGATGAAAAAATTATGTTTTTTTTAGTTTTCATTAATTTCTTACTTTTTGTAAGATTAATCTCTAAAATTAATTGTTCTTAATGGAGTTAGAGTTTATAAAAATAAAAAGGGGTTTTTTTTATAAATTTTCAAAGTTGAGGGGATTAAATGTCACCAGCTCAAAGTATAAGGAAGTTAACCGAAATTTTTCCCTTAAAATAAGAAAAGTAAAAAACAATTCACTCACTTTGTCAGTTTTATTTACATAATAAACACTTCTAAGGTTTTTGGTTTTTTTTTTCGGAAAAGAACATTTCTGAGACTTTAATTTATATAGTTCGACTGACTTATAAAAGGGCAGTCTAGGCAAGATGATAACTGTATTCTTCCCATAACCACCGTTGCAAAGTTTGTATGCCGCACTCGATGGAACACTGAAACCACGATTTTTGCATACGGTGACTACTCTACAAACTTAAACACAGAACCAACAATATATTTATAAAGAAAAATAACATTTAACCTTTCTAAAATATTGATCCATGACACATGATCCTATGAAGCTTGAAAATATACACTTAACTCATATATCGTCAAATGAAATCGTATTATTTAACATGAAATCACACTAAACAAATTCATAAAAAGATCATCGGTATATTCTTCATTATTTTTTTTTAAAATTGAATTATGTTGTCACGAAATACCATTTAAGAAAATTAATAAGAAAGTCATCTTTATATTTTCAAATTTTAAAAGGAATCATATATCATTGTCGAATAATTCAGAGACTTATGGGAGCAAGAAACCCAGAATATGAACCCAACGAATCAATATGCAGCATTGCTACTTGTAATCTATAAAAAATAAATAAATAAATAAAAACACATTGGAGGATACGATTCAAATAATTCAGGGTAACGCGTGAAACTTTCAAGCCAATCATGACATCAAACAAAGCACTAATAATGGAGTAGATCAAACTGCAAGTGAGACATAACGGGACCAAAACATTCTTATCATGACAGCGCCTGTGAATCAATAATTTATCAACACGGAAAACAAGATCCACGGTGCACAAACAGGGAAAACTTCGAGGGAATCTTCAATTCTTTTGCCACTTTTTCTCTAGCACTTTTTTTTTTCCTTTTCCAATTTGGACAGGCCGGAGCTTTTCCCAGATCAAGAAGGAAAACCAGGAACCAATCTTTCAAATAAAAGTTAGACCGCAGGTTTCCTGGCCCCGTTAGTCCCTAGCTCACATGGACCCTTCACCCGTCATAGATCGTTATCGGACAGACATCAGAACGTTTTAAGGTTTTTGCATCAGGAATTGTGAATCTTCAATTTGGAGGTCGAGTTGCTGAGCCAAAGGCGGTACATGATTATCGACTTATGTTACATAATGGTTATGATACTTGCACAAATGGGGATTGAGTCGATGAACCAACTATAATATCAACTGTCATCTTTTCTAACATCAATGGTTGAGGCTCGTGCTCCTCGCCTTGCTGCGGTCTTCTGTCTGATCGCCGCCATGACGTTGAATACGCTGCTGCTGCTGCAGCAGCAACACCATGGGATTGAAAAGCATGGGAAGCAACCATAGCCTCCACTGTGGTTGCTGCTACTGCTGCTGCTGCTAAACATGCACACTTGATGTGTCTTGGTTTGTGGATCTTCTCCACCATCACTTGTTTCTTTGGTTTGCTCCACTTGCATGGACTCTTCTTCACCCGTCTCTTCTTCTTTGTCAGTTTTAGCCACCGTTGATGATGAGCTCAACTGTGTTGTTTCCATATAATGGCAAAGAAACTCAACAGATATCAGAGTCTTTTCCATGTAGAAACTATTTTTTGTAGGTGCAGCCAAATGCTTCAAAGAAAAAATATGCCAAGCATAGTCACGACTATCTAATCGAGTGTCACGTCATTCGTGATATCCGATTTCCTTGGTCCCAGTTAAGATTCGTCAACATATATTTTGAATTGGAACGGTTTGGGACTTGGTACTCCACTTATTTTTGGTGTGTTAACTCATGCAGGCACCATGAGATTCACCTATGAGCGAATTCAAATGTCTGCAAGGCTATATGACAATACAAGAGTACTAAATGTATGAGCAAAGTATCGTAAAATGTAGCAACAAATCTAAGAGATCTATGATCCAAGTCTCAGACCAGTGGCCACACTAACATCACCGAGAAGAAAGGAGGCAAAGGGCGTTTCTGTCGCATGTTACACAAGCCATAAGAACCACCTAGGAGGAGAACTGATATGGCATCAGTGACAAATGAGACCCAGTTACCTACAACGGAATATTGGCAACACATAATTACAAGTACTATTCGAATTCGACTGCAATGAGGGCTGATGACAAGACCAGGGTTGGTATTGGGTACACGATGAAGCAGGCCCTACTTGTTTTGGTCTTTTGCAATATCTATCCTTTGGAAAAGCGAAGTTGCATAAAATGCAGAGAACCAGAAACTTTGTCGAAAGGACTTCAAAGTGTGACAAAATTCTGATCCACATTTTCTTTCACAACTTGTGACCCATCTAAAAAGTACTTGAATCTTATGCAGGAAAACATAACAGGTGCTTCAGGTGATTTCTAAGGGAAAAAGTTCCTCTCGCTTTGTTTATGTGCGCTTGGTGTGACTTGCAAAAGAAAATAACGGCATCCATACCAGAATATTTCCACCAGGTGAGAACGACTGAACGACTTCACCATACCATCAGGCTCAAATGTCGTGAAGGATGTCACACAAGATGAAGGGAAGTTGCGTTATCTTGCCTATATTGTCGACCTTTTTAGGTCGGGCAAGGGCTTCGATTTGTTTAACTAAAAATGTAACCTAATGATGTTGGACCATTTAACGTGCTGATGAACGATAATGTTCTTCTCAAAGACTCAAACAATACCCTTCCACATACCCTTATGCAAGAGGGTCTCCGATTATCTGATATGCTAAGAAGGATTTTCCATGAAGCGCGAAAATAATGCACAAACTTTCGACACCGATTTCAAAAACTAACAGGTACAAGATGTCCCAAAAATATTATCTGCCGTATAGATTTCTACTCATATGGTTATAAAAGATGACTGCATCTATGCTGATTATGACCGCACATGAACCTTAAAAAAATATATCGATAGCCTAGTGAATGATTGGTGGGGGTGGGTTCTCAAAAAACTTCGAAGTTCACATTTTCTTTGTATTTTTCATTTTGTTTGGTGGCTTGAGTAGAATAGCCGAATAGGGGACCAAACAGGCTGCAGGTTGGATAGCCTTTGTGGGGGAGAATTCTCTAATCCTTTGGGGAAGGCAAGGCAAGGTTGCCCAGAAAGCAATAGATAACACAAAACTGGTCCTGGCCAGTGAGGGATGATGAAATCCTGCTGCGCTCATTGGTCCTTATTTTTTTTGGCTTCGACTTATAGGACAAACTTTACAACATACGCTCCTATAAAAATCCCATGATGTAATGATCATATCCTACGAAGCAGCTAACCAAATGGACCGACAGGAACGAGATTCAATCCATCATGATTTGAACTGAACTATGACCGAACCAATTGGAGTACTATCTCAGAAATCACAAGAATATGATGATGATGATGGTGACAATGATGATAAAAATTATTACCAAAGAACTTGAGAAGAAGATAAGCAAGGACATACCTCTTCGTTGGCACTCAACCTTGGACTAAAAGTAGCGGCATCATGATCGTCTCGTACGAAAAGCTTGAATGATCCTGCTCGAATTGAGGGGGTGAAAGTCGGGCTTGGGCAATACGAACTTTGATTGGGTGGAGTGCTACTCTGAATTCCCATATCCCTAGTCTTGTGCTCCTGCTTTTCTGTAGGAACACAAAAGTACAATCATTTACAAAAATGTTCGATTAAAACAAACGACGTCCCGGTATAGCCCCTACGCTTCATGTAGGCTGCTAAAAATGGCCAAGAAGTGCATTTAATACAACAAGGATTGAGCGATGAGTGTTACCTTGAGTTGCAGATTTCGCCTTTTGGTCTCTCTCATTTGTAGGAGAAGCCATCACGTCCATTCTCTTCGAGTAAACGAGAGGAGCCGACATCGTGATCCTGCTAGCGATCAGGTTTCGAAATGATCGGCTGGTGAGTGTCTTCGACGACAAGCACTCCAGGGGAACTTCTCCTGACAATGGATTGCATATGTATCTTTCTGCTTCGCTCCACTTGGAATTCAAGGCGAACCCCTCGGGTGACGGGAACTCCCAAACGCAACCCGACCTCGCTTGCAATGCTGCATAGATCATAAGAACATGATACCAACCCATTCAAAACTGAAGCTCATGGATTTGAAAGAGCTTAATCTTGCTAACAATGGGGTGTCAATGAGAAGTACATCACCTTTGAGTGCGGTGCTGAATGAGTATGTTGATGGATCAATCTCATCTGCATTAATAAAAAAAAACTCAACCATTTCGGAAATAAGAATAATCGAGGCTATACAAAGGCTTCCATCAATAAATTACTCACTCCAGCATTTTGTAATTAGCTAAAAAATTACAAAGAGTTATTACCAAGAACAAAAAGTTCAAACATGCAACATAGGACAGGACAAATGCGACATTTTCAGAATTATTGAGATGTTAGTAAAATGGGTAGAGCAAGCACCTTTCAAGTGGTAGCCAGGGGAAGAAGCAGCACTAGAGATGGTAAAGTTCGATCTAAACGACCTCGTCTCCTCCCTAAAACTTCTGATATACGACGCAGAGAACCTCCTCGAGCTCGTGCTCTCCCGGCTTATCCTCGCCTTAAGTCTCCATTCTCGTAAATCGAACTCTGGTTCGTCATAATGCCGAGACCCCAAGGTTATTCCTTCCATGGAAATCTACCTACTCAACCAGTTTTTCATCACTTTGAAGCCACCGTCTTGGAGACATCTCAAGAAACTTGACACAACAGAATGAGCTGAAAAGATATACAAAGAAAAGAGCACAAGCATGTAATGAGACTTGCAAAAGCAACGAGTGTAAAATTGGAAGCGTGTGATCGGTGTTGTGTTTATATAGGAAAAACCAGGTGTGTGCAATAGTTGATTTGAAAAGGTTGAGCAAAAGCTGAAGAGATGAAATATTGAAATGGGTACTGTCATATTTAATCTGCTCAGAGTTGAGTAGAGCAGCAAAAAGAGAGGAGGGAAAGAAGGGACTAAATGAGTGGTCCTGATACAGGCATTTACCTCCGTTTACCGTAGTAAAAGTCAGGGCCACCAGAAGACCCAGAGTCAAGTAACTTCTTCGACGCTACATTACCTACTCTTAGCTACTTGCTACAACTTTTTGAGCCACTTCTTTTATCTAGACAAGCATCCACCATGGTAAGAATGAAACAAGCTCAACAAGGTGGCGTGGAAAGGGTATTTTACAGAGACTGAAAATTTTAGTGGGAAGAACTACTAATTGTAAACAATGATTTCATTTGAGTTTTATTTGTTGTCATCCTATTTTGTCTCCAAAAATGATGTGGCGGATTGGGGAAGGAGAGTGAAAATGGGTTGAATAACACCAAACTCTTGTAGCTGCAGGTGAGTTTCGACTGGAGAATCTCCAAATTTCGTAGGGAGATTGATGCACCATTATGGATGTGTTCTCTTTGCTCAATCTCTATTTTAAGAGATTTATGGATGTTTTTTCTTTGCTAAATCTTGATTTTAAGAGATTTGCAAGGGTTGAGGATGCAAAATGACTACTAATGTGGACGCTATGCCCTTAAAAATTGAAAGACCTTGGTTTTTGTATAGACCAACTATTTTGAGATATCATACGTATTTTAACACGTCCTGTTCCCCAAATCACTCCCCAACTCCTTTCGGCTACATGTGGGGATGATGGAGCATGCCCTTCTACCGAAATTTGAGTGGTGGAACTCGAAAAATCGAGTGTCATATACCCGATAGACGAAATATTCTACGAGGTCACTGGCCGAATAGAAGGATGGTTGGGGAAGCAAGGAAAGGAGGCAAAGAGAAATGCACCTAACACAGTAGAAGACAAAATACGTAAAGAATTCACCACTTGATCGGACCTGCCATGAGTAGAGTATATACGAGAGGAAAGGAGAGTCAAGTCCCGAAAGCTTCCGAGATAATACAGGACCCTTAACGCAGCTCCAATCAACAATGTATCTCGATTGTCATGTTCAGTCCAAAAACTAATTACAGTAGTACCCTGTGCAGACTAGTAGCCCAACAACCAAACCCTTCATAACTTCATAAGCACAAATTGGACATCTAGTGCACCTTACAAGCCATTTCAGGATGAAGATAATACCATTTTCTGATCTAAACTCAGGAATGCTTCATCATGCCGATTCGATCAAGCTAAAGTCTTGTTGTCATAACTTAATCAGTTCTCTAAAAACCAGCACTTGGCCCTGGGCAGTTACCACGCCTTCAAGCACTTGGGCATCCACAGGGACCTAGTCGACGTGCTGGTTGTGTATGTGAAAGGTTAGCTTTTTGAGTTATACCTAGGTTTGCAAGCAAGTTTGTAGGTGATAGCCTATATTGTGATATAGGTAAACCCCTATGTAACTAAGTACTCGTTGTAAGGAGTTAATTAATATTAAACGATCAGCACAGGGACCTAGTCGACCTAGTCGAGTTTGTATATATACAGTAAACACAAAGAAAGTATAGATGTAAAACACATAGGAGTAGCATTAATATCATCCATATATGTGAAATAAAAAATTGATGTTATCAACCATGTAAAAAAAAAATCGATACAATCTGTCACATACAAACGCGCAATCCATGTATGAGACTGAGACTTGAGATAGAGAACCAACAGACAAAGTTCAAAACGGAGCATGAAAGTTAACTCATCACAAGGGGCATTATTTGAGAGAAATGATGAGGGCTTGGCAGTTTCCAGAAACATATGTGGAGATAGAAAACAGAGCTAATAAGAGAGAACTGTGAACAAGACAAACCTGATATATATGTGCATGTGCATGCCAATAGATTGTCAGCGTCAAGTACTCATCCTCATGATCATCATCGACTCTGAAGTATCAACATAAATGTGAGCAGATGCTGAATACCATGTATAACATGTGGGTCCAGGCTTCAAGCTGCAATATAGCATGGCAATGATCATCTCCCGAGTTCCAAATCATCGAAGGCTACCACAAGAATGAAATGATTGATCAACACGAACATCGTACACAATTAATAACCATATTTTGACGCGTATTAAAAAAAATAAAATCCTTTTACATTGCTAGACTTGCTAAGAAAAGAATGTAACATGAATGGGTTATCATGAGATGAATGGTGAGCCTGTGCGTCAAAACGTAACATTTATTATCAAAAGCTCAAGACAATCCAATCCGGCCAATAAAAGAAGTCACCGGGGGATATCAACATTTGCAACCAGAACAATAACTGAAATACGATAACTAGCACTAAAATGAACAGGATGAGTCGAACTTCATAGACGTTTTGGGTGCCAAGTCATCTGAACTGAACGACACTTCACAAAGCAGCAGCAAGCTCTTGTGCAGCAGCACCTCAGGCACCCAGGAGCTCTTGTGGTACTGAAATCATAGCCAAAGTCCATGCGAAGAATGCAAGCACTGCAAGTGAGACAAAGCATAATGCATTGACCAGCGAGTGAGCCTGAACTCAACAGTAGATTTGCAGATGCCAAGATGCCTGTTAGGAAAGGTACAATTGGTTATGGATGAACTTGGTCGCCTCTGGCATTCAGAATCTTCAGCAGGCATCGACTGATCCAAGGTCTTTCTACCTAAGAAGCAGATATTACATTATCCTACTGTTTCCTTTAAATAATAGGAGGTGTAATTCACAGAGCAAAAGAAAGCAGGACAGGTGTGTACAAATGTGATTTCAAATTTTGAGCAGCATAACCAATGTTCACATATGCACAATAGGTGCCACAAACAGGCTGATTTGGTTACTCTCATTTGTTATGAAAGAACAGATGGTCTAAAACTAATAAATATCTAGAAACAATGTCTATACAAATCCATGATGATTTGCTGATCCAGTATGGTAGATTCAGCAAGTGAGTCCGAATAGAAGACTGGAAATTAACAGCCAATAATTTCAGAGTTGTCCAACAGTTTGCTGATTAATAGGTTGGAACATATATTCCACCAAACAACATAGGGAGTAAAAGTATGTCAAAAATAAAACCTGTCCTCAAACATTATCAAAAGACCATATAAACATGGAAAATGAGTAAAGCAATATTTCCATCCAACATTAAGACCTTTGCCAGAGATGTGAGAAGGAGGTCAGACGTATTCATTGCTTAGGGTGAATTCGGTAAATTTTGGAGTGGAGTATAAACAGACATATCAGCGCTGCAGCAAACTAGCAAGTTAAAGCAAGGAAAACATGTACCTGCAACACTCAGTTTTCTGAAGACTATGGTCTATGGATCATCCAGAAATATTAATACTGCAGTCTCATGAAGTAATATGATTGATCCGCAGACATTGAAAACACATACACAAGCTGTAAAAAAAGAAAAATAAACAACCACATGGAGAAAATGAAGTGTTGATTCATCAGAAACAAAGAAATATACAAGAAAGAAATGTGGCGCAAGCGTGCAGCCGTGAGTCAAGCAAGAAAGAAAGAAATAGAAGGGCACTGATGAAAAACTGCATGACAATGCAAGAAAATGTGGTGCTGGATCTTACAGGCGTTAAGGTCACCTTGAAAGGAATACACCTGCCAGATACCACCAACAGCGAGGACATGGCAAGGTTTAATGAGCAACAGTATTGTGCACATACACTTTTTAAAGGGAAAGAAAAACCATTAGAGAAGCAACAGAGCATCATAGTTGGGGAGGAAATAGAAAGTAGAAACTCACTGGAAAAAACATGATTCCCAACTTAGAAGAGCTTTAAGCCAATCATAAGGTGGGGTTTTGTGGGTTTTTGCGTTGCTTTTTTACCTGAGATGAAAACCACTAAACACTACCTAATCCTTGCTGCTAATACATTACTGTTCAACTAATTTATCTTCAACTAATGATCATAACTCCATTTATCTTTGTCATGCTCTATTCTAATACCAGAATTACAAAGGAAAAAAAGAGTCAAGTAACTCTTGCTGACTTTGCCCACGAGGGAAAACCTTACAGAGTAAAGGTTTCGTGCAAAAACAGCAAGGAAAACCCCTTGAAATCAAACAGAAACAGAATACTGTAGAAAGGAGTTCATCGGGAAAGTATTTGAAGGAAGATGGCATGATCCATGTCTGTGTTTCTTCATATCCTCGCATTCTCTTTTCTAAATGCACTCATTGTTGTTAATCTTGTTATGAATTAATGACTATAATAGTAAGTGACACTAATAAAATAGATAAAATTTAAGGAAATGTTATAAAGCAAGTGCACACGGAGGTTGAACTAATTCGACGAAACAACGGATTGATTTCGTCGAAAAATAAACGTCGGAATTAGCAAAGTAATTAAACTATTTCAGAGAGAGAATATAGAGAGAGATTTTCTTCTCTTAGAAATGATGTAAAAAACCCCTTACGAATGCTCCCTATTTATAGAACTCAAAATACTCAATTAACACCTAATCTTTTAGCACCTAATTAAGGTGATTAGATATGTAACAAATCGGTTTTGGTATTTTTTTTTAATATACAAAGTCGTTGGAAAAAATCTCTAGGCTTAAATAGATGTATAGATACATCACAATTAGGATTACTTACAACACTCCCCCTTTATGTATCTATCACAAAGTAAGATTGTCTCATTAAAACCTTGTAAAAAAAAAAACCCAATGGAATAAAAATCTTGGCAAAGAAAAAAAATACAATCTCCCCCTCAAACAAATCCCTTTAGATATTGAAATTTTGTTCAAAAAGATTTTTAATCCTAAGCATTCAAATCATATGTCTGAACTTCATAAAGGTTGCTCACGGTAATGTTTTTGTAAATAAATATATCAAGTTGTCGCACATCAATAACTACATCCTTTTGAAAATCACGTGACCCGAAGAACTTTGACGATATATACTTTGATCTGTCTCCTTTGATGTTGCCTCCTCTGAGTTGTGCAACACAAGGAGCATTATCTTCATATAAGATTGTAGGTTTACCACGAACTTAAGACAACCCACATGACTCCTACATATGTTGTACCATGGACCTCAGTGACACACATTCTCGGCTAATCTCCTACATTGTGATAAGCTCTGAACGGTTGAAAGATATTGCTGCAAGAATCTGCTTTATCGATTTCCATGATATTGCATTATTTCCAAAACTAAATATATAACATGTTTGTGATCTTACTTTGTGTGAATATAACAAAGACCCAGCATATGCAAATCCAACTAGTATAGATATCACTCCTCTTGAATAAAATAGCCTCATCTCAACGCTTTTACGAATATACTGCATGATATACTTGATTTCATTCCAGTGTTTTCTTGTCAGACTTGAACTATGACTTGCTAATAGGCACCGCAAAAACCAATGTCCGGTCTTGTGTAATTAACAAGATACATAAACACACCAATTGCACTTAAATAAGAAACTTCAGGTCCTAAGATGTCTTCTCCCTCTTCTGAAGATCGAAACTCATCTTTCTTGATATCTAATGATCTAATAATCTAACAATCTTTTAAGATGTCAAGATGCCAAGAGGTGCCTTATCCATATAAAATAAAGAAAGAACCTTCTCAGTATACAACGATTGGTGGATAAAAATTTCACTTGTTAAGTGTTCAACTTGAATGCCCAGACAAAATTTGGTCCTGTGAAAATCTTTCGTTTCAAATTCACTCTTCAAAAGTGAAGCTGCTTTTGTGAGAACTTATGCAGTACCTATAAGATTAATATCGTCTACAACAATAATAACGAAACCATCTTGTGATTTATATTGAGGCAATGGGCAAACATCATTATTTTTGTTTCCTAGTTTAATTAGATACTCACTGAGTCGATTGTACCACATACGACCAGATTGCTTTAACTCATTATTGGATTTATGTGCCTCTAGCACATTAAATTCTTCAAGGATTCTCGTACAGATATCCATATTAAGGATTCATATAAATATGCAGTTACAACATCCATGAGCCTAATTACAAAATTTTCCATGGTTTCTAAAACAATGTGAAAACGAAAAGTGATTTAATCCATTACTAGAGAATATATTTCCTCATAATCTGCGTCAGATATTTGTGAGAATCTTTAGGCTACTAATTTAGCCTTATATCTTACAATTTCATTCGTTTTGTTTCGTTTCTGAACGAAATCCCATTTATTTCCAACAAGGATAATGCCATATGATGTTTAAACTACAGGTCCAAACGCGTCTCTTTTAAACAAAGATTGCAATTCTGTCTGGATTGCATCTTTTCATTTTGGTCAATCCTCCCTTTGTTTACATTCCTAGACACTTCTAGATTCAAGAAACATATCAATTTCTGGTGTAATAATATAGGCAAATATATCATCAACAATGACATTTTATCGATCCCATACTTGATTTGTATGCACATAATTAATCGAGATTTCTTGATTTTTAAATTTTGGAATTTTATCAAGGGCTTTATCCTTTCCAGGAGATAATTCTTTTTGTGAGATATCTGTCCCTTCTAGGACATTTGATATAACATGTTTACCACTCCATTCTTATGGTACAGTGTCTTTTACACAAGTTGATCTTCCACACTGTAGACGTGGTTTGTCATTAAGAATAGAAGCCTTAAGAGTCTTTATCAACATCCTTCTCCTTATGTAAGTCTATTCATGATGACACTTTTATTGTAGATATATGTCACTTCACAACTTTACTTACATCACTGAAAGCATCAACCATTTGATTTGCAATATCTTATAAGTGAATAATTCATTATGCTTCATTTTCACATTAATTTATACGTAAATCTAATCCATGTAATCTCATTCCCTCACAGATTGTCCTCCACAATAATTGAGCTCCTCTATGCTACATGGACACACCTTTCCAAAGAAAACTCCTATATACTTTGCCAATCTTGTTTAACTGATTTAGGAAGTATAAAGATTTAAGCCCAGTGCAATTGGATGGCCCGTAACACTGATCTTACATACACAAGTCGTTTAGCATATGAAAGGCATTTGTTTGAACATCCCACAACTTTCCCCCTTATCTATCAACTCCCTGTAGTGTGACAACTTGAGAGTAGTAGGTATGAGTGGCACTCCCATATACTTGGATGGAAAAACACCCAATTTAAATCCCCAGAGTCGCAAGAACTGAGGATCAAAGTCATCATCAACTTCAAACATAAATACCTAGCTTTGGCTCAGATTAAGCCTTAACCCAGATATCTGAGAAAACATATCAACACTTTGCTTTATAAGGTTTAGAGATCTTAAGTTACCCTCAACAAACAAAAATACATCATGGGACAATTTTGTTTTCTTGGACCTCCAATGAAAGGAGAATCCAAGGATGTTAGTGTGATGGATTATAGCAGAGAAAACCTCCATGGCAAGGATGAATAGGTAAGGGACCACGGGATCCCCCTACCTTAACCCTCTCCCACTCTAGAAATAACCCTTCAACTCTCCATTGATGACATTGAGAATTGAGCATTAGTATCTGCCTCCTTTAGCCAAGTGATCATCAGTTGGAAACCTGGAAAGCATTCGATGTCTGAAATAAGAACTCCCAATTCAAAGTGTCATACGTTTTTTGCATATCCACTTTGACAGCCACTCTAGGGATATGTGGCTTGAAGTGATACCCCTTGATCAATTCATTAGCAATGAATCTTCTCTTGTCTCTCCAATATCAATGTTTATGACAAAAAACAAGCTATAATCTTTCACATACCTTTTCGGCAGATTTTTGAATACTTCTTTGTATACTATATATAATCTGAAGATAATTGTTGTATTTCATATTTGAATTTTCAATCAATATTGTTAAATCCATTTGGTGATGTTACTCCAAATAAAGCCACATATAATTGTCTTTGATTAAAAAAAAACTTGATATTCAAGATACAATCTAACTGTTTGTAATGATTGTCCTTGATTTTTATTAATTGTCATCGCATAACTAATTCTAACAGGAAATTAATGTCTATTCGTAATAAATGGTCATTTTCAATCTTTTAGCAACATTTCTATTCTTGGAATGCATACTTTTTGTCCAATGTTATTTTCTGTTGAAATTCTTCCTTCAATAGTCTTATTAGTAGGGTGTGTAACAAAAAGTCTTATGCCATTACATAAGCCATTACTTGGATCAATATTTCTTAAGAGCATAATTGATAATCCAATATTAATATATAATTTGTGTAGAAACAAACCACTAAAATTTAATGTGTTTAGCATTTCCATAGGATATAAAAAATTTAAATCTTCTAAATTGCCAAAAGAAAGAATATAGAATCAGAACTATAATACTCCCTCCATCCCAGAATAAATGCAATAAATTGACCGACACGGAATTTTATGTGTTGAATTTTTTGTGTAAAATATTTATGCCCTTGAAGGCTTATGAGAGGAAAAAAAGAGAAAAAAGAATGGGAGAAGAAATGACAGTGGGGTGAGTTGATGTGATATAAAATAAAAAGTATGGGTGCTTTAGTATTTTTGAAGAAAAAATTTTTTAAATAGGATAGTGTTGTAATTATCATGGGACATTCAAAAAGACAAATGTCGCACTTATTCTGGGATAGAGGGAGTAACATTTATTTATTTGAGGAATTAATGCTAGTATATACGTATTGATGTCAGCAATTGTCTTATTTTTTTGGTGCAATTATTGCTTTGCCTTTTAGGTAATTAACGTCTTAATACTTTGTTTCAAAATCTGTAAAAATTGTGTCAACTATAGCATTAATAGTATCTAATTCATGTTTTATAATATAATTTTATGATAGTTTTACCCAAGCGGCATCTTCCTCGTCAACTTCTCTAATACCATCTATCCTGCTATCTCCAATATCCAAAATCCATTTAGCAATATGAGGATTTTCTTTTTTCTGTATAAAAGTCAATGACGGCAGATTGCTTATTCCATTTTATCATTTCAATTTTGTGTCTTACGATGAATTATCAAATCGATTTAATTCCAACGTGGAATTAACAAGTATGAGCTCTTCTCTAATTCCTTTAAATTTTTTATTTTTTATTTTTTTAGTTTGATCGAAAATTATTGCTAATTTTTATTAGCATATTGAATTTATATTGTATTTATATACAGATGTCATATAAATGCAAGATATATCGAAACAATATATATTCAATAACGTCGAACACTAAAGTGGGATATCATCATCGAGAATCTCAAGTAAGTAATTTATGAATATTATTGATGTGTATGTATTTATCTTTTATCTTTTATGAATATCATTAATATTTATAATTTAAAATCCTTTAGAGAAGAAAAGCTAAGTGTTACTTTATGAAACAAAATAACTTATCAACTCCATGAAAAAATGTGACTTCTAGGACGAGGGAAGAGAAGGAAGAATTTAGGATAGAAGAGGGGATTTAGCATAGAGAAGAAGGGAAGATCTTAGGAGACAATTCACACAACAATATTCTTATTCATTCAAGGCTTAATGTTTGATATAATACCAAAGCATGGTATTTATAGAAAATGAAAAGCATACGAACCAAGATGGAAATAAATTAAGAAAACAACAACAAATGAAGCGTGAAGAAGTTCATGCCTAAATCTTCGCTGCATGCCTTAATCTTCAAATGTGTCAAATCCAGATCTAAACGTGCTTGGGTTTTCGTCGGCTATAGACGTGCGTGAATCAAATAGTTGACCCATTATCACATCGACAACGGTTCATATTAAATTAGAAATTATAAATTGAGTACTTTGTCTTATAACCGTTAAAGAAAGAAGTCGGAAGTCAATAGAGCTATAAAAAAAAACTTATTCACTTAGTGTTACGGCAAATAATGCATTAAATTTCGAATTGTTTGACTTTGTTCATAGCTTTTTCTGCCATGAACGTCAAACAATTCAAAGATCTATAATTTCCTTTTAATTTATTTATTACATTTAAAACTCTTTCCTCATCATATTGGTTAAAGATGTAACTAATTATTCTTTTTGAAGAAGATATATGTTTGTCAAAGTCACCGACAGTTATTTTCTATATAAACCCAAGCATTCAAAAACTGATCGAGTATAAATAAAGATAAAATTATTTGTAGACAATGCTTACTTCAGAAAAAATAATTTTATATCGATATTGAATTACCTCTATCATCATCTATATACATGCGATATTTATTATGATTGTTTATATTTTTAATATCAGGCATCGGTCATATCTAAATTTACTTAAAAATAACTACATACACATACGATAGATTCAGACAAAAAAGCTTCGAAGTATAGATACTACCAAAATCCGAATAGGCTGTCCCTCATCCAGATAAACTGAAAATGAGGAACATGATGATTATTGCAAAGTTGAAAAACCTTATTAACCCTAAATAAAAGGTACTCCCTCCGTCCCACATATTTTACAACATGTATGTATTTTGCATTATTCTATACGCATGAATACAAATCTCGATTTCATATCAAATCACCTCTAATCGATTTCATGTCAATGTATTTTGGATTGATGTTTCACGATAAATTTACAAACGCTTGATCGTCGGTGCACGAGTCAAACTTTGCATCGACGCGCGTACAAAATCAAAATGATGCAATATAAATGGGACGGAAGGAGTATAAAATAATTTCTAACCATACATATAGGTTATATTTTATTTTTTTTATGTGTTTACTTTTTTTTTTGTATATCTATATAACGATAAAAATTTTTGTATTGGCAGGACACATATTTCACATGTAGAGCATTCGACTCTAAGGATTTGACGAGAGACAAAGTTGATATTATCTGACAGAATCTCCTCCGCCATTCTCTTCTCTTATCTCGCCTTTCAAATTGTCATCCATTGATATCTAGATTGACATTCTCAATCTTGATTCTCCGTTGGCATATTATTCGAGCATCTTTTCCTATACTGGATAAATCATTAGATTGTAGAGACATAAAAATAAATGATTAATACATTGGAATTTCATAATAATGTTTATTGTAATCAACTGAACCATTCAAAACCATACCCCATCACTTCCCTTCAACAATTCACCACCAACCACCTGAAATCAACATCAAAACATCATTTTGACAACTATCGATTTCAACAAACATGAAATCTGATACAAAATCACATTTGGGTTCAACTTATCACCAATCAATCAAAAAATTAATATATAATAATTACGTTAAAACAAATCTTTTTTTACTAATCTGAGTGAAGTTCTTTGCTATTACTCCCACTTGATTTTGTTGGGCTAAGTTCATGCAATAGAAAAATACAACTAACAATAGATAAGTAATTGTAATTTGTCAAGTTAAAATTTAAGAGGGTTGTTTGGAAATTTGTACCTTGCGCATTGATCCTTTTGCTTTTCTGAATGTTCATAATGTGAGTAGCTACTCATGCTACTTTGTTCTTTTCTATTGTAAATGACATTGTAGTTACAACAGAAATATAAAAGAAAATTGAATAAAAAAAGAACATGAAAAAAAAAGGAAAATATAACAGAAAACATTGAATTATAAATATTATATGATGAGTAAATTATCTTTTTGCGCACTTGTGCATGGATAATCATCATCAAAAGTTCTTATAACTATTTTTCAAAAAAAAAAAAAAAAAAGGGAGTTCTTGTAACTATCATGTTTATTTCCGTTCCTTTTGATTGAAATTGCAACTGGAATATCTTCCATCGATCTTGTATCTGAAGCATTGTAGAGGGTATAATATCCGGATCGCTATATCCTTCATTCATTGTAATGATCTTGCAAGATTTCCCTATCAAATGTTGCGCAACTCGACAAAAAATATGAACCAACATTCATCGTTTTCATCTTTCAAATAACAAATCAACCTATACCCGGGGTCAATACTATGAAAATTTTCTGACTTTGGTTTAGGTAAAACATTGCTTTTTTTCAAAGTTAAAAATAAAATTTCGTCAAAATGACAATTTGCAAAACGTATCGTGAAAAAATCACCAGTAAGTGATTCAAGAATTTTAACAATAAAAGACATATCAAAACCTACGCAAATTCCAAATCTTCTTTATAAACCCATCTTGGTACGTTATGGTGATACAATAGGAACATATACAATACACAAAAAAACTTTTAAATGAGAAATATTTGATTATTGACCTTTAATCAGATCTAATAGTGAGAGCAGTGTGATAAGTCGCTAGCCTAATGAGAATAAGACTTGCAGCATAATACCGTATGTCCCAAAATAAGGATAGTTAATTTTGTTCTCATGAGTAAATGCCCGGCAATTAATTGGATTCTTTTTATCAATGACTTGGCTAAGTTCCACTGAGATACCTATTGACATGTAATAGTCATCAAATGCCTTTGATGTGAATTCTTTGACATAATCAAGTCGAACAGACTTGATGAAGTTGTTCGAAAATGAGCTCGTAATTCAATAATTTGAGTGAAAAACGTGACAAATGCAACATACGAGTAGAAAGACGACATACATGAAGTCATCTTGTAGAAGCATCTATTAAACCATAAAATATCTCAATGGACCAGATGAAGGATGAATTGGACCATAAATATCTCCTTAAATCCTTTTAAGAAATGAAGGTGACTTTAAAAAGAAGTTTTGATGGAGAAGGTCATAAATTTAACTTATCTTGAGAAGAAAGGAATACAACAACGACTACTTTTCAAAACAACTTTTTCATTCTTAAGAGGATGTCCATTAGTAATTTCAATGATATGACGCATCATTATAATATCTGGATGACCAAGTCGCTCATGACATAACAATATTGTGTTAGAATCTATGGACTTTGAATCCATAACACTATGTTACCCAATAATTTTGATTTTGACAACATATAACCCAGAAGGAAAAGCCAAAAGCTTTTCAAGGATTTGTTTACTTCAAAAAGTAAAGATCTTATATAAAGATATTGTTCATCATCTTTACTTGCACTTTCTGAATGAAAAGCATTAAGAAAAATATCTTTACAACTTAAAAGCTTTCTTTTGGACTTTTGGGAGTATAAAACATAATTGTCATGAATTTGCGTACTATTTGATAACACTCTCTTCGTTACATATTAAATGCAACACTCTCTTCGTTATACTATTCAACACGTATTTTGAAGAACTTCGTTTTTCATCTTAATGATGCAAGAAAATTATGTCACTAGCGTCAGGTTGAAGTACATAACTTAAATTATCATTAGTATTTACAATAATTTTTCAAAAAATGATGCTTGATCGTCCCATGACGCGAGTCAAACTTCGTCTCGACGAGTGTGTTTTTCAAACTGTTGCAAATAATTCGGAACGAAGGGAGTACAAAATTAACGCTTTCAAAACCATCAATAATCTATGAAGTGACAGAGATCGTATTATTTGCTTCAGGCCACCTTTAAATTTTATATGAGTACAAGATTTATTACATTGTATGAGTACAAGATTGTATGAGTCGTTGCACTGTCAACAACGCATATATCTTTCATGATAATTTTATAAATAAAACCTTTATTACTACAAAAATTTATTACATTGCTTGGAACGGGAAAATCAGATTGGGAAGAAATACAATAGTCAAACTTCATGGAGAATTAGAAATACATTTTCACCAATCAAAAGTTTTATACTGAGTTCTTTATTATATTTGCTTGTTGTTCCATTATTCAAACATCCAGTTAAATCTGAAACAAACTCCCAAGCTTGTTTTTAGTTTTTTGTCTTTATCTTTAATGGAACTTTGATAAAGGTCAACAAAATGTTTGGGAGTTTTGTAAGATCGGGACCAATGACCTTCCACGCCACATGAAGAACACTTTCCTTTGGCATCTCCCCTGGGTCTATTATATGAAGTTTCTCCCCTCTTCTTTGCATGATTGCCATCTTGCCACTTTTAGTGGCTCACAGTAACAATCGGATTGTAATGTCGATCGTGAAATCTTCACGACCTCGTCATCTTCCGTGCCTATTGTCACTTCTGGTGGTCATTGTTTTTGGCAAAAAACCGAAATCAACTGAACGAGTCGGAGAGTTCCTCATCAAGTTCTTTTTAACAATTAGGAGGCCTGAAAGCAATTGACTATACCATGTGAACTTCAGCATCCTATATTGATGCATAAGAACCACATTTTGGTGATGAAAAGTGGAATATATTGTCTCTAACATAGCCTTCTCAGATACACGTTATCCACATAATTCCAGACGAGAAGTAATACTGAACAATGATGAATTGTAATCTTGCACAGATTTCAATCTTGCAACCTCAGAGTTTGTCATTCTTATTTGACAGCAAGAAGAAATACCAACTTCTGATGATCAAATCTTCCTTTTAGATTAATACATAACTCATATGGATTTTTTACAGTAAAATATTTATATTTCAACCGCTCATGGAGATGATGCCTCAGGAGAATCATTCATCCGTGTTCAAGTAAAAAAGTCATACTCCCTCCGTCCAAGAAATATTACAACACCTTTTTCAATTTGTCCGTCCAAAAAAAATTTACAACACTACCCCATTCAGAAAGTTTTTGTGTAAAAATACCTAACTATCCTCATTATTTACTTTATGTCACATCATCGTTTTCCACTATCATCCTTTCTTTCCTCCCTTTCTTCTCTTTTCTTTCTCTTCTACCCCAAGGGTATTTAAGTAAAACAACCACAAAATAACGTACAAAGTTTCCATGTTGCTTTTTTTTTTTACAGTGGGAGTAATAGATAAAAATAACATTAGATTAACTAAAATATAATGATAATTCATATCTATTTAATTTAAAATATTTTAAGTTTATTGATCGTCTTATGTTTTTAACATAACCCAATTTAGATCATATATCATGTTCCAAATATAATTTGATAACTTTCATTAAAATTCCAACATTTCTAGATGAATTGATCTAAATTTTTAAGCTATATATATTAGTACTTCTGTATATTGCTTATAATGTAATATTCAAAATCGATTTTTAGATAAAAATTGATGATATAACAAAAGATTAAAGATCCATTATAAATATAGAGATCATTGTGGTTAGATGATTAATCATCAAATAAAAGATATAATTGTTAATTTTTTCATAAAGTAGTTGTATAAAGAATCTTTTAATTTTATTATAACGATCGATTATTTTTATCTCATAAATAATTATATGTTAAGATCTTTTTTAATTTTTTTTAGCAGAGGATCTTCAAAAATTCTTTGCATTTAATCTCAATCGTTCTACTCATAATCAAATGTCTAAAATTAATTAGATAAATATTTTTTAATTTAAATTACACGAAATTATCCAATTATCCCTAAAAAATTTTACAGCGACACAAATGTCCTATCATGTCATGCCATTTGTCATCCGGATGGTTTGTCATCTAAATATTCTGTGTAATTATATATATATAATAGATTCTTTTATACCATGGAGGAAACCAATGGACTGCACCAAAATACGACACAAATGACTGGTCAAGCTATAACAAAAAATCAAGGTGGGTGAGGATTAAGGAATTACAGTACATAAAAGATAACGTTACTTTTTTGTAGGAAGATGAAGCCAGTAAGATGTGTCCTGATCCCACAGTTTCTTATGTCATTAAAAATACTAACACAAATTGATGGAGGTACCAAACTATCAGGATAACTAAACAATTGGGAGAAATTCTCGGGTCTCACAAAGCATAAGAAACAACTCCAACATTTCTGATTCGTGTATTTGAAATATGTTGAGATCTTTGAAGTTGTATTTAGGTTATTGTTTATCTATGCTTTATAATCTCTTCCATCTTATGTATCTTTTAAGGTTTCTTATGTATGCTATTTTTAAATCTAATGCATAAGTTATTTGTAATGAAGAAAGGTTTTGATGGGTAAGTTAAGTATAAGCTATTTGCCGTAATGTTTTTATCTGAGAATTATGATTTTGGATTTGATTTATAAAGATAAACAACAACAAAAACAAACAATATGTATTAAAGGAAGATTTTATGCATTCTAGGTACAATACAAAACTAGGGAAACACAACAAAAAGGAAAAAAAAATGGTTAAACCCAAACACGCCCAGCGTAGCTTAACAAGAAAGGAGCCCAACGCCTTTAGGCTTAATAGAGGTTCCAAATGCCTATTGCCCTGAGACACGACGGACGCCTCTTCTTTTTAACACCAGAAACTAGCCTAGATTACGAAAAAATTTCTTTGCCAACTTAGATTGGAAAATTTATTTTCTTATTTGATTTCATTCGGAAAAAAAATTCTTCAATCTTTGATCATAGGGTGGAAGTCATTACGATGAGAAAAGGCCATGCCATCATTGATGGTCAAAGGTTCAAAATCTTACCCCGTTTGTTAATCTTAAGCTAAAGAAGGCGAAGGGTTGGCGATGGGCTAAATGAAGTTTCGAAAATCTGACCCCCTTTGTTTCCTCAAACTGTACCAAATCGCACTGCTTTTTATCCAATGGTTCAAAAGCTATCCTTTTCTTTTTAAGCTATCCCTTTCTTTTTCTGTCTGCAACTTTGCCTAGAATTTCATTTACCTATCCAATATAAGGTTGAAGCACAAGACGTGGTGGGAACAAAACAAAGTAGTGAGACAACTTGAAATCAACAAGCATACACACTATACCGGACTTGTAAAAGGTAAAGTAACATACTATCTGAGGGATTAGTAAGCACAACCGCCTGGCGCACTTGACTATTGCCACTTAACATCCTCATCTGAACAAGGCCACAATCCAGTGGATGCAATATTGCTCTTTTGGCATACCAAGAGACAAGAGTGTTGTGAATGATTTTTCCTTGAATGATGGTGGGAAAAGATTCCCATACAAGTTTAAAGTCTGAATCGCCCCATTGCAGCCTTCTCATCTCTTCTCTTCGAACTTCCATCTCTTCTCCTTGTCGCCCTTCTCTTCAGATCCGCCTGCCTACTGCCTACTACGACGTGTTGTGCGAGTCCCTCATCTCCTAATTGTTGCTTGCTGCGACGTTGTGTGCGAGTTCCTCGTCTCCTCTCTGCTTCCTGCGACCTGTGAGGTGTTGTGTTCTTCGTTTCTTTCTTTTCTTTTCTTTTCTTTTTTCTTTTTTTTTTTTTTTTTGGTTTTTTAAGTTTTGGGAACATGGGGATTATTAATAATTGGGTTTGGGAACACCATTGGATGTCATGAGCAAGTAATGGGTATTTGAAATTTGAATTGAGTAAGATGAAAAAAGAAAATTTTAATGTTTGCAAAATGGAAAAGGCTTTCTCTCTAGTTCGAATTTAATTTGAAATTTAATATTTTGAATTGAATAGGATGATGCTAGTATTGATTTCTGTTCGTTTTGCCTAAGAAGAAATCATATATTTTTATAAAATAACTCTTACATCTATATATATATATATATATATATAAGGAACTGATCTACATAATAGACTATAGACTTAATGTGACAATAAGATTTTTTTTTTATTTTTTTTTTTTTTTTTGATTTTTTTCTATTGATAATCATAATAAGAAGGGTTGTCAATTTTTTCTAGTAATCAAGATGACTGAAACTGGAGGAAATAATCGGAGACAGCAACGTAATGATTCTGCCTGGCAGCATTGTGTTTAGGTTAGGGGTACTTTCAAAAATGCTAGAATGAGGATGCAATGCAATTATTGTGGCAAAACTATGAGTAGTGGCATGTTTAGGATGAAACAACATCTAGTTGGGATCAGTGGAGAAGTAAAAAGTTGCGTTAGAGTTTCGATGGAGCTTCGAAATGAGATGTCAGTTTTATTAATTGTAAAGAAGGCCGAGACTCAAGAAGAAGCACGAATAAAAAAAAAAAAAAGTTATTGAGGAGGAACTAACATTTTCACCGGGCATTGATTACATCTTTAAGATTGGGTCTGAGTCAGACGAGGATGAAGACGAGGAAAATAGAGACATGAGAAGGGCTATAAAAATCAGTAAAAAGAAATAACTTCGGGATCGGGAAATAAGGATGTATTCAGGTACTGGACTAGCATCACTTGATAGTCATTCAGCTAGTGTCCGTGAGACAGCTTATGCATCAATATTTGATAAAATTAAGATTGTAAAATGATGTGTTTGTATTTTACATTTTTACGATTAAAAGTATGCATAATTATTTGTGTATGTGTATCTGTGCATATGGTAAATCTAAGGGAAAGGGGGTGAGTTTTAAGGGGTCATCTCCATCCGTCGACCCTGACATGTTTAGAAAGAGAGAAAGTGTACAAACAAAGATTGACAAATTGGGGAAAGAGATAAAGAGGAGAAAAATAAGATCGCATGAGCCGTAGCGAAATTCTTTGTTGGTTGAGAAGCTCCATGTCTAAATTCCCAGTTGAGTCCAAATAAGAAACTTATATGGAGATATAAACTTGAATCGAGACAGCTTCAGCAGTCAAACAATGTAATTCCGCGGATGTAGAAATGGCACAAAGCACATACCTAAATCTTTGTTGGATTTAGTGTGCGTTTTGAGCAAGTTTAACCGTATTTTAATATGGGTCAATGACTCCGATTGGAGTGACTTTGAGTTTAATTCAATCTACATTCATTAGAGATGAACGCGGTATAATTACTTTCTCAAAACTCATAAAGGGTGAGTGAGAAATTGATGCTCAAAGTGTAGAGTTTGATGTATTTTCAACCGCTGTTGGATGTAACAAAGGTTGCTAAAACCACATGGAAGTTTGTGCTGATAGAAGAGTAGTTTATAAGTGTGAATGTGAGGATAAGGGTTAGGCCTCTTAGAGGTATCCAATTTTGTGTGTGGGAGAGGACCTAGGCTTTTTTTGGTTTACACGCGCGCCGGGCCGATGGGCTGTTGGACCCGTTGGGCTTGTGTGCTCTATTGCTGTTTGGGCCGTTGGATCAGGCCCAAAACCCTTTCTCTCTTCTTCTTTTTGTTCTGCAACAGAACGCGCCAAGAGGCACCTCTCCTCGCCTTCCTCTATAAATACATCACCAAGGCCTGCGAAAAACACACTCTAATTCTTTTGTCCTCTCTTCTCCTTTTGTGCAAAACACGAGCGTATCGACATGTTTTGCATTCTCTTCATTCTTCTTTTGTGCATTTACGTCCAAGTTTGAAGACAATCTGCGTCTTCTTCCTTTTCAAGGCATAACAAGGTACGTCTGGTATATGATAAAGTAGTGCAGCCTTATCGTATACGTGGTCGTTGTATCTTAGAGACTATTTGCCATAGATTGTGTGCACAGAACGGGACAAATCGATCTTAAGGAAAAAGTGTATACTCGCCTCGACAATTCTGATATCTCCCTCTTTCCTTCACCATTTCTTAAAAGATATAATCAAACTTTCAACAATCTTCACTGTCCTGTCGCAACTTAAGAGACTTTAGTGTCACTCAACATGAAAGCGGGAGATGGTAATCAGGACACTAAATTGCATATTCTCCAACTTGTAAGCCCCAATAGAAACAATAGAGTTCAACACAAAGCAAAGCATGTATTCCATGTAGTACTCACCGGCAGCACCAGGTTCACCATCGACGACACCAACTGACGCAGCGTCCCAAGATTTCTCCATGAACGCCTTCGCCTCCACACTCACATTTTTCCTTCTCAGGCCAATCACCATCCTTCAATCCACCTTTCAACGCATTCTTATCAAGATCACAACTTTCTTCGATCGCGCCACTCATCCCCAATGCCGAATTTCCCATCTCCTCAATTTCTTCGCCCTCTTTTCCCAAACCCTTCCTTTCATCAGCATTCTCAATCTCCGAACCCTAACCTGTTGTGCTATGAGTTGCCGGTGATTGTGCAATCGAAGACATATATTTGAGTTCACTATTGGAAATCACTCCAGATGTTTTAAGCAACAAGTTTGCAAAAAAAAAAAAAAAAAAAAAAAAAAAAAAAAAAAAAAAAAAAAGAGTGACATGCTTCCTCCGGGACACAATATGAGATTTTATCGTCATAAATTTTGATCAATATGATAAAATAATTCAATATTATTTTTTTAAAATTTATCGTAAAATATTAATTCCTTCGTTCATTAAAAATAACAACATTTGACTTATGCACGTTCATTTATGCAATGGTTGAATTTTTGTCAACTTTATGATTATACCCCTAAGAAGATGTGAGAGGGATAAGAGAGAGAAAAGTGAGAATGAGAACGAGCGATGAGCTGAGATGATTTGATATAAAAATAAGCTTCGTTTTCAAATTCTTACAACAGATTAACCGAGCACGCGTGTCGATACAAAACTTGATACGCATGTAACGACGATCACACGTAATTTTTTATAAATTTATCTTGAAACATCAATGATTGTGTAAGTTAGGTACTTCGAGGTAAAACATGTAGCGGGACGATCAGACGTGATTTGATATGAAAACAAGAGTTATATTCATGCATATAGAATAATGTAAAATATATATATTGCAATAATTATGGAACGAAGGGAATAAATAATAATGATATTTTGATATTTTTCAATCAAAAAATTTTCAAATTTAGTAGTGTTATAATTTTTATTAGACGGATTAATTTAAAAAATTATGACAATTTTTGTTGGACGGAAGAAGTATGTATTTTCATATGACGATGATTGTGAAACGATGAAATATTATTATATATAAACGAACCTTATCAAGATGAATATTGAATAATGATTTTCTTATAAATAATTATATTTTTTTATCATTTTATTTTTGTGACTAAACACATAAATAGGAACATGATTATATTATCACTTCACACACACAACTGGATGAATTCATCGAATGTGTCACTTGCTCTATGCTATAAAGCTGTTTTCATTATACTGGCCGATATGAATTGTAATGGGTTATTAAACTCATGTCTACCATACACCTCTATAAAGTCGAGCAACATGTGTGGGATATGCTTAAGCAATTTGATTGTTTGTACACATTATTTCGCCATAGCATGACGACTTTTTCTCAAGCCATAATGTATGTCAACAATGATCTCATAATGGACAACGACTCCTTACAAAAAGAGCCTAGAGGACCCAAAACACATCACAATCTGTCGGGTTACTAGTAGGCCGAACACATGGGCCGCTGAATTAAGAAAATATAAATAATTCGAATTAAATGACAATAGTGGAGATAAATGATTTACATGGGCCTGGGCCATGATATGGACCGGGTGTTTTCGACAAGGTCCTTCAACTTGGACCAACACGAACAGATCGAAATCATCGGGCCCACGGAGGTAACATCAGAGTTGGGTCACATCACTAGGCCCAAGCCCAATTGTTGAAGCCGTCCAACCACTCTGGCTGTAGATGGTGGAATCGAGGAAATTTCCTTTCGGTCAAAAGAATTGATTGTTCAGTGCCGTGGGCAGTCAAACCCAAAAAATAAAAGAAAAGGCGAAAACAAAAAAAACTGTATAATAAATTCCCCTACAAAAGAAAAAGAAATCAAACAAGAATAAATCATGAATAAAGTAAAAGATTCTAATTTGCTTGTTTTTTCAACTCTATCAATCTTACTTCGTATTTGACTCATAAATGATAGATATACGGGTAAGGCCTAAAAAATGATACACATGCATCTCAAAAGATATCCTAATTGAACAAATCAAGATTTATTATACCGCATTGGTACAAAAAATTGGCTTGATATTGTGCAATTGTCCTCCATTATTGAACTGAAGCTTATCCAAACTGAACTACTGACTCACCATTTGCAATTTGCAATCATTTTGAGAACATTAGTACTTTTTTTTTTCCCTGTCAAAGAGACCATTAGTACTGTATAATATGGTGGGATGTCATACTTCATTGGCAAGTCATATAGTCACTTGTTTCATCATTGAGCTATGCATAAAAACAAGTTCACGTGCAAGGATTCATGTAGGACAAAAACGAAAAGTGAAATTTTTTTTAAATATATCTTCCGTTTTAAAATTATTATAATTTTGTTTATTTGTTTTGTTTAAAATTTTTTATAATGTTTTTTAATTGAAAAAATATTATGTGGTTAGGAATTAAAATTAATTGAAAAAAAAATATTGAATGATTAAAATTAAAATTGAAAAAAACAAAAAGATAAATCTAAATTTATGTGAATAAATAAATATTATAAAAATTATGGAAAGTAATGAGCATAAAGCTAAACTGTACGGAGTATGTCCTTTGCGGCTTCGCAAATTACACAACAAAAACAATTGACCTTATGATGCTTTTCGTATGGGATCCCTAATCATAGGTTTACAAAAATGTATATTGTTTTCTTTTTTTTTCAATTTTACTAGTCCATCGTTCCCATATTAATCACTATGTTTTGATCTCTTATGAGAATTTATATTTATGTTGATTTGTGTAGGTTTTGATAAAAAAAATATTTATTTGATGGTAGTAAGGTTTATTATAACAATTGAGAAAAAAAGTTAATGAATGTATTATAATATATGAGATTGATATAGTATTTTATTTTTTATTTTGCTAAAAGTTTACAAAAAAAACGTTTTATTTATTTTGAGACGATCTACAAAAAAATATTACCATTAATATAGGATAGAGGGAATACATTATATGTATTCTCCCAAAAAATAGGTAACTTTTACTATGTTCACTATCTGATTTAAAATCAATTTACAAGATTATAATCCTAACTATTCTAATCACAAAAAAATGACATATATAATCTTCAAGTAAAGGTACAATAATTACAAACAACATCCTTAGAATCCCTAAATGACAATACGCCTGTCCTCGGAACCTACAATACGTTGTCGGGGCCGATCATACGTCGTCGAAGCGGACAATTTCTCCGATATCGGAGTCAACAGTGTGTCATCGAAATCTATAGTATGTCACAAAAATGACACCTTCAAAACAATACGTGTGAACAGTGCATCCCAAATTGTATGTTGCAGACAGTACCTCATTAAATCAAATCCACCTCTCTGCTTCAGCAATGAACACCATCCTAGACAGGGTGTCGAGGCTCGGTGATACGCACGGAAAATGCACCTACAATAAGTCCTAAAAAATGACATTTTCTGTAATACCTGAGAATTTTGGGAAATTTAAAATGAATATACAACGTACGTACAGTATATATGTAAATAAAACGCGAATAAAAGACGTTACATATAACGTTCACTACAAAAATTCTTCGTTTTAGCGACGGAATTTTTCCGTCGCTAAAACTAAAATATCCGTCGCTAATGTCTTTTAGCGACAGATTTGCGACGGAAATAGTCTGTCGCTAAAAACCTCGTCGCTAAATACGTAATTTAGCGACGGATCCGTCTCTAAAAAGGAGAAAAATCAACGACGGATTGACTTTTTCGTCTCTAAAATGAGAATTTCGGTGTCCACATATTTAGCGACGGAATTCCGTCGCTGAAAT
>JAOVYX010017466.1:0-22175 GCA_035668315.1 Drosera spatulata
TTTCCTCTTATTACTGCTAACAAATGACAGATAGATTTCGCTGTTTCCGTGGATCACATTTCGACTACTCTACAGGTATTCATAGCCATACACCAATACTTGAAATTGTTCATGAGAGCATCTGTAGCCAGTGATGCTACAAATTTTGTTATACATTTGGGATAGTTCGGTTCTAGACTGCTCGAAAATGTTATTCATCATCTCTGTTTTCGCGGTTTTTCGCTTTCTTGCATATGATACTCGCGGATGGTAATGTTGGTCAGTAAAATCGGATATGAGTTCTTCCTTTTCTTTTGTTTTGGCCCCCAGTGGTCGTCTTGTCGAGGCCATTTTGATTTGTGAATGCTGACTTCTGTCCCGATTATTTGGTCTAAAGCGTTTGGCGATCATCTTGATGATCATAATTAAGATCCTAACCAATAAAACGACAATATTGTTGTGACATTGTATGTTAAAGCTGATTATTGGCTGCTTTCCGAGGCACTGAAGTGTAATTCAGACACTAGGATCTCTATGTTAGGCTCGGATTGAAACGTGATACTAGTATGAACTTCTCTTTTATGTGTGGTATGATACATGGGAACAATCGTTCCGATGTATGAACTGGGATTAGCAAAACCGTAAAACTACTATCACGATTGGTCATATTACCGGGCTTATAAGCAACTGGATTCAACTGATTCAGGAGCGGATCCTTATCACTTGAGCAAATGACTACTGAGTCAACGAGGCCTTTATGGTTACTGACATTTTCGAAACTTACTCTCCAATTCTTACATCTACTACAAAATCAATTTTCTTTCCATTCCTATTTTCCCTTCTCTGTTTTTTTCCCCTCTCTTTTTCTGGTTTAAAAACTTGCTTCTTGAGATTTATTTTTATTTTGAAAATATAGGGTCCCAATCTGTTGCTCCTTTTGATGTGCTTTCGAGAATTACTTTGGACTTTGGTAGCAATTATGTCGGACTTTGTCTTCCATTGATGCGATGAAATGATCTGTCTCATTATCGCATTCACATTGGGTGTGCGTGAACGAAATTCTTTTCAGAGCGTACTTTTTGTCTTTTTACTTTTCCTTTTTTCCACCGTTGCTTTTCCTCTTTATTGAAGTGTATGTTTCAATGCAAAAGTTCAGATTTTTACATGTGACTCATGACATGTTCAATCTTCCATATCCTCCCGATGATGGGAAAATGTATGAAAATCTTGGACATGCTAGGTTTATTGTCAAGGCTACATGCGTGACAGCGATGTTGAATGATAATATAAGGAATGCAACGTTCTATTTTCCGATAGAATTTATTTGTGTCGAGATCAAAACCAAAAGAGAGTTCGGTCTATTTTCCGATAGAATCTGTTTGTGTCGAGATCAAAACCAGGAAGAGAGTTTGAGACCAAGAAACAATGACCAAACAGATACAAAAGACACGTAGAAAAACGCGTCGCAATGATTATCATGGTGGAGCAAGGAAACATAGTCTCCAACTCTTTGATGAAATCTGAAAGATTGAAATATCATTTATTGATCCATATGCTATGATCAAGGAAATGATGTTTCATTGAACAAAGAGTCTAATTATTGAACTTCTTCACCTTGATCTGAGCAAAAGAAAGAGCACATTAGGGTAACCAATCCCACCTTCCAATTCCAATACACCAAACTAAGCAAATAACACATGACACAAGAACCATAGAAAAATACATTAATACAACTTCAGGATAGACCGAGCCATGGAATTCGACCTGTTGAATCGACTCTTCTCGCCGTTATTCCTCTTGTACGCCTTCAATGGCGGCAAGTTCAACCTCAAGACGCCTGTCTCGAGGTGGTTGTGCGAGTATCTAGCGCTCCAGTTCCTGTCTAGGACGCTTTGCTCGCGATCCAAATAAGAATGACCAATTGGCGCCTTCCCACGATCCAATGGACACCGCGTTGCATCTCTGAACGAGGTTCTACCACCATCATACGATGCTCTGCCTGGTTCAACTCCTGTTGTATCTCTGTATGATGATCTCGCGCCTCCAGCATCAAACGACGCACGACCAGGATCAAGCAAAAACCCTGCAGTCGATTCCCTGAACGAAGCTGTTCTACCGCCATCAAAGGATGAGCGGCCAGGATCAATGGGAAACTGTGCGCCCTCCCTGAGCGATACTCTACCACGATCTAGCGACACACGGCCAGGATCAACCGGAAACGCTGCTGCCGCCTCCCTGAATGAGGCTGTTCTACCACCATCAAAAGACGGACGACCAGAATCAATAGGAAACCTTGCTGCTTCCCTAAAGGATAATCTACCACGATCAAACGAAGAACGACCAGGGTCAATGGAAAACCGCGATGATTCCCTGAAAGACGGTCTACCACTATCGACAGAAGTTCGTCCAAGATCAATCGAGAACCTAGAATCCGTATCACAGGACTTCCTGCCGAAAAGATCAGCCCAAAACCTCCCACCATCGACAGAAGCCCGAGCAAGATCAATGGAGCACCTAGGGTCAGTATCCGTCGACCTCCTAGCACCAAACCAGTACTCGCCAGCCTCCGACTGAGTATCCCTCAGCCGCCTTCCTTTTAACCCCATTCCCGCCAAATCCTTGCCCCCGACAGCCCCAAATGCTCCACTGGTTTTCTTACACCGCTGCTTTCGCTTCCACTTCTGCAGCTTCCTACTGAACACTGAAGCCGCTATCCAGAAACTACCCGCAATCTCCTTGAAGTCCCTCCTCCCAGACTTCTTGCTCTTCGACGAGGACGATGCTTCCCGGTCGATGAACTCCTTCATCGTCGTCTTCTTCATCATCGTCGCCTCCGAATACCTGTACCCATTCACATTACCAGCACCAATCACAAACTCATCCTCAAAATCTTTGATCCCATTACCATATACCCTAACCCCTTCACCTTGTACCCCAACTGTAACCCCATAAACCCCAACCCCATCAACTTGTACCCCAGTTTTACCCCCATAAATCCTAACCCCATCACCCCTAACGCCATATTCACCACCATAAACCCTACTTCCATCACCTTTTTCAATGCCAGAAATCCCAATTTCACCACTAGAAACCCTAACCTCATCACATCCAACCCCATTCTCACCGCAAGCAGCCCCAATTCCGTCACCAAAAACCCTAATGTCATCACCAGACACCCTGATCTCACAACTCGAAACCCCAATTCTATCACCAGAAACCCTATTCTCATCACTCGAAACCCCAATTCCATGACCAGAAACCCTAATGTCACCACCAGTAACCCCAATTTCACCACCAGAACCCTTGATCTCCTCATCTAAAACCCTAAACTCATCACCATTAACCCCAATTTCACCACCAGAAACCTTGATTTCCTCATCTAAACCCCTAATTTCACCATCAACAACACCACTTCCACTCTCATCACAAATCACCCTGCCATTCTCAACTCCGACCCCGAAATCCCTCCCGTCGACCTCACAATGCTGAAACCTCCTCCTCCTCGCCGCCTCATCGCGACGCTCGTCCTCCAAACTAAACAGCTCCCACAGCGACTTCCCACCCCTCACATCACACGAGTTCCTCCTCGGCTCAAACCCGACATCTCTATCCCATTTCTTCCCCGAGAAAGTATTACACCGCCGCAGCTGCTTGAAAATGGAGTTGCGTTGTTTCGCTTCGGGCTCGTTGGATGTGTGGTGTTGTTTGAGGAGGGAGAGGCGTTCGGCTAAGCACGGGGCGCAGAGGCCCGTGGAGGGGTTTTGGGTCGGGTGGAGTGGGCAGGTGAAGGAGGATGGTGGCCGGAGCTGTGGTGGCGGCGGTGGGTTGAGGTTCATTGTAAGGAGTGGGGCATTGGTGGTGGTGGTGGTGGAAGAAAAGGGGAGAGAGCGGGGGAGGGAGAGGACAGTTGGAACTTGGAAGTGGAGACACAGATTGGTGAGCAACGGTTCTTTTTTGAGGACCAATATCTCCATTTTTCAATTTATTTTTATTCGGAGAATGTTTTTTTGTATTTTGAGAATTGTTTTTTTCTATTTTCTCCATCTATTAAAAATTATTGTTTTTGTTTCATTTAAATTATAATATTATATTATTTAATATATATTTTGATAAGATTTTTTTTATTTTAACGATATAAAAAAATTATAACATTAGTTCAGGATTATAATACATAACTTAAATTATCATTAATATTTAATGATGATTTTACATGAACAATACTTAATCGTCCTGTGATTGATTCGTACTATGAATAATTTTATTATTGATATAAGACAACGTTATAATTTGAATAGGACAGAGGAAGCACATCTTTTTATATTTGGGTCTCTATAAAAACAACAATATTATCCAATTAGTCAATTATTTTATTTTATTTTTTGGTGACGAGGGTGTCCGGTTTAGTTCGCGCGTACCTCGACTAATTCCCCGAACACTAACAAGGTGTCCCCCCACAGCATCGGGTAAAGTTTTGAGCGAAGTCAACGGACATGACCAACCTGGATTTTGAAGTTAATGGGATTCAAACCCCATACCTTCAAGAAGAAGGTTGAGTCGAACACCACTTGACCAATTAGCCAATTTTTTATGTCAAAATATACCAATTATTCTTATTATCATGTCATCCATTGTTTTCTTTTTTTCTTTTCTCATCTCTCTCTAATACCCTAATGGTAAATAAATAAATAAAAAAAACCATAAAATATCACTTTTAATTGATTAACCATGCAAGGATTTCATATTGCAATATTTATTAGACGAAAATAATGTTATTATTCTAGTATGTTTTTTTGGGTCAAGAGAAATTGACTCTGTACATTCATGGATTCGATATTTTGTGATCACATTATGAATCAGATTTCGTCCTCTTTAAGATGATTCGGTTTTTGCCTGGGATAATATTTTAATCATATCTAAGTAAGAGGAACTCATTTAAGATAAAACATATATAATTTTTGATTAAAGACAATGTGAAAATTCATCGGTATAAACTTTGACTTTATCTTGAGGATGGTTTTATATCATTTTGTGTAAGTTTCTCATATATTAGAATACTAATTCGTGCGCTACACGATAAGGGATTATAATAGATAGAAGAGGCAATTATTTTTTGATACCCGGTGTAAGTTTTTCTTATATTTTGGTATCAGTTTTGATTTTTGATAGTTCATATATACACAACATTACAGTTCACACACGTATAATATACAGTTCATAGAGTTAATATATATAGTTTATGAATTCTAATGGGTATTAAATCGTAAGTGAAACTTCACTTAGATATTGTTGTGTAATTTGTCTTGGATAGAATTAGTATTAAATCTAAATATATAAATTAACTTAACTATAATTGTATATACTCCATTATAAAATCTATTATAAACATTGATTTATAAAATAATATAGAATTCTTATCGTGATATAAAGATCGTTTTAAACACATTAGATATAATTATTCATGTAATCAGATGGTTTAAAGAATAATATAACATATAATAATCAATCTTTTTGTTAGATAAAATGAATGTACAAAAGTTATTTTAGTTTTATTATAATTCTAATCGTTTTTGTTTCATAAAAGATTTATACATAAAATTATTTTGATTTTATTTTACTTTTGTTATCAAATAATTAAGTTAATTTGATATTTTTAAGATAATCGTTATGATTTTATATATTTTTTATCATCAAATAGTTAAATTAAATTATTTGAAGATATTTTTTAAGATAATCGTTATGATTTTATATATTTTTTATTATCAAATAGTTAAATTAAATTTGATATTTTTAAGATAATCGTTATAGATTTAATCTCAACCGTTCAAGTCATAATCAAAGTACAATAAATTATTAAGATGAAGATTTTTTAATTTAATTAAAGATAAATTATTTGATTGTCCTTTAAAAAAATTAATTACATAAATACTCTGACATGTCATCTCATGATTTGTTATCAAACATCTTAATGTATTAGAAATATTTTTTACTATCTTTTGAAATAAAAATAAGACTAAATGGAACTTTTTATTTTATTTATAACTATAATGATTATTACTTTAGGCATTTTTATCCAAAACTACAAGAACTTGAAAATAATACAAAAAGATAAATAAGGAATATAAATTTTAAAGACATACAATTCATCAATTTCATTTAAATCTCTATTCTTATTTTCATTTCCACCCCAACCCCAACCATCACCCAACCGTCGACAGGATCTTGACCAAATTTTGATTACCGTCGTCGGAATCTTGATCGAAACCCAACCATCATCGTCGGAATCCGACCACCTCGTCGGAATCCGGCCACCTCGCCTGAGACTTCGTCGTAATCCGGCCATCTCGTTGAAATCTGGCCACCTCGTCGGGATAAAGCGTCACTTAACTCAGCCGCTCTGTTTCGAAACAGGGTGTCACTTTACTCAGACGCCTGAAGAAAAAAACAGAGTGTCTGAAGAAAAAAAGATAGACCGTGTGAAGGAAAAAAACAGGACACCTAAAGGAAAAAAAACAGAACGCCTGAAGAAAAAAAAAAAAAAAACAAAGCGCTTGAAGAAAAAATAGAGCGTTTTGAAGAAAAAAAAAAAAACAAAACGTGTGAAGAAAATAATAGAGCGCCTGAAGAAAAAAATTGAGCTCCTGAAGGGAAAAAATCGAGCTCCTGAAGAAGGGAAAAAACAGAACGTCTGAAGGAAAAAAATAGAGCGCCTGAAGGAAAAAAATATTTTTCTTCACACATGCAGTATTATAAAAAAATATTCTAATGATGAAGAAAACAATGCCGAAAAAACACAAAATCTTTACAACGAAATCGTTTAACATTTGATCAACATTGTTTCTCTCAAACATTTCGTCGAACACCTTCCTTATATCCCCACCGTCCTTATTTCGGATATAAATCTACAAGTCTAATCCTCATAAACCATCTCCATGAATTAGTCGATCACAAGAAAACAAAAAATATTACAAAAACGTCGTTGAATTGACTTCGTTCAAAGATACTGAAGAACTCCTTCGACTTGAGTTCGTCGTCTGTAGTGAAGATAGAGGGATCGTACAAGAAGATCGAGGATAGATTGCGATGATATAGATGATGTCGCTGTGGTGGTGGGCAGAGACGAAGGTGATTTTCGTGGAGGAAGATGAGATTGTGGGAGGAGGGGAGAAAAACGTTAAAATTGTATATTTTGGAAATTAAAATCCTACATGGATATTTTTAGAATTAATTTTTCAAAACTATATGTTTGGATAGTTTTATAATTACTTTATGATGAAATAAATATGAATTTATGGACTAAAATCCAACAATAAAAGTGTAACCTACCTAAAAAAGAGCTTTGTTTAAACTCATTTTTCTCCCTTCTTTTTTGAGTTTTCTTTTTCTTTTTTGCTTTATGTTGGGGCCAAATGGTTGCTCCTTTTGAGGTGCTTTTATGAGGAGGGAGCAATTTTGCTTTGGATTCTTTGCCGGCCTTTGTTGTTTGTCCTCCATTGATGTGCGATTGTGGGCCATCTCAAAATCCACGAGCGTGCATTTTGCACAATCCGGTCGAGTTTTCTCTCGCTATATCTTTGTCTTATTTGGCAGGGAAAAAACTTACCAGAACAATAATTCACCGAAACCCCGTGTTGCCAATCAATTACAACGATGGAGTAATTATGGATAAGCAGCTAGTGATACGAAAGTGCTCACAAGCATGCTGCGTCATGATTATGAAACAATTTATTCTCTTCATCTTATAATATATATAATAATATTATTTGTAATTTTTTTAGTGAATTTTTAATTTTAAAAAAATCAAATCAATCTTATTTTGTTATAGTACGTTTACTATCTCTTCTCACAACAACCTTACTATCTCTAAAAAATAAGTATTCTCTCTGTTTCGAATTATTTATAATAATTTGAAAAACACATGCGAAATTTGACTCGCGTAGCGGAAGGATCAAACATCATTTTTTGAAAAATTATCGTAAATTTTAATGATAATTTAAGTTTTGTACTTCAACCTGACGCTAGTGACATAATTTTTTTACATCATTAAAAATATAAACGAAACTCCTCAAAATACGTGTTAAATAGTACGATCATTGGGAGTATTGCATTTAATGTGGAATGGAGTGAGTACTCTTTTTTATCAAATTTCATAAAAATTCAACACATACATAAATTCTCATATCGGATCAAACGATTACAAGTATTATGCAACGAAGGAGTACAAACTATCAAAAGTTGTTGGTCCTAAAGTTGTGAGCTTAGTTTTTCTTGAATAGATAGATATGAAGTTCGAGTCTCATGGATGAAGTGAGCAGATGTTTTAAAAAATAAACTTTCTAATTTCAAAATATAAAATTTATAAGAAATTAATAAAGTCAAGATAAGAATTGATACATCAAAAACATCATACGATAGAAGGGTATTTTTGTCAAAATAAAATTTGTGTGTAGTGTGTTGGATGAATTATTTTTATCTTGACATTATCATTTCTAAACTTATATTACGACTAATATTTCATTATAAAATATAAAATAAAGTTCAATGTGATTTCGATCAAATTATGTCACAACAAACCCACAAAAAATGATTAAATATTACTCTCTCTGTTTCAATAGGATGTAATATTTTGATCATGTATATTTATCGATTTGAATTTTAACTCAGATCGTGGGACAATCCAGCATTATTTTTCATAAAATTATCATAAAATATGATTAATAATTTAAATTGTGTATTTTGACAAATTAATTATGCAACTTTCATGAATCGTTAAAACACAAAACAAAACAATAAGGCAAAAAATTAAACCGTTCTATATTATAGATTTGTATTCTTTTTATCCCATATTAATCGTAACGTTTTTTTATTTGATCAGTCTAAAAAAATTATAATCTTTTCTCTTTTGATAATCTTTTAATATAAAAAAATTCTAAATCAATCTATTTGTAATCGTATATCCACCATCTTTTTTCTTAAATATTATAATAAAATCTATTAATTTTTTTTTTATATTAAAATGTATATAAATTTAACACTTATATTATGAGATGGAGGAGGGGAGTATGTTAATCGGGAGAGAGGGAGAATCACGGAGGAGGTCGATGAAGAAAAAATTGGCTTGGGCGAATCACCAATCCACTTGTTCAATGAATAATCAGCACTCAACTGAGCACACACACTTCCTCTGTTCCTCGATCCAATGGATAGAGCGAAGCAGATGCTCGAGCCTACCGGTTCGGACTCCGAAATCGTGAACCAGATAGTGGTCCCTCACCGAGCCAACATCGAGCCGAGTTTCTACGAGGACTTCGCTCTCCGAGGCATCCGAGTCGACCGGGTCGAACGGGGCCTAGTCGCGTGCTCCTTCAAGGTTCCCGCGCGCCTAACCGTGAGTGCCGTCAATTAGGCGATTATCATGTGTGCTTTAAAGAACAGAAAAACTGATCGAATTTAGGGTTTAAAGAAAGTGATGGGGAGACATGGTCGTAAGTATTTTCATCGACATAATATCCGAAAAGAATGAGAGTTTATTGAATTTGGATAGATTTGATTTCTTGCGGCATCGAACATGTGTCTACTGAACACTAGTTAGTTTTCACGAAGATGGATGTTAGAGCCCGCGAGTTAGAATCCCGAGACATAATATTTTATGAATAAAATCATTAACCTAAAGCACGTTTGAATTTCCAGTATAGTTGGACTTCTTAACGTAGAGTTATAAAAATATGATGGGACTAATGGTTACTATACTACTAGTGGTAATCCTTCTGCCCTCGTATTTGAGGATTGGTTGCGAGTTTGTTGTTATTTCTTTAATGTTTCGTGATAAGATATTCGTGTGAAGGGATATGTTAAAATGCAAATCATGGGGTTTTAGAGTTGGTTTTGTCTGTATACTTGTATGCATTCGGTCATAAGTTCATGAACTTGTGCATTCTCTTGGCCATAAGCGGTTTTGTTGAGGGTTAGTTTGTGCAAGTTTGATCTACTAATTGGCTGAGTATAAAACCATGTGATGGGTTTCATCTTGTTATTTCGTGTTTCAGGATAGCACTGGCAATCTGTCTCCAGGTGCGATCGTGAACCTAGTTGATGAAGTTGGTGGCGCCGTGATTTACAAACCGGGACTTCCTTTGAACGTATCGGTCAATATGTCCGTCTCCTTTGTCTCGTCGGCTACGGTGGATGTAAGTATATACTAGTAGCTGCTACTCTTTCTTTCCGTGCTTCAGTGCATTGGATCTCATCGTAAATGATGTAAGATCTAAAGCGTCATTCATCGATGAATTTTATCGAAGGCAACGTCGCTTTATTCCGTTTACATCGAATACTAAAAGCGCAAAGTGCCATCTTTTTTGCATCTTTATTGGGTTGCAGACTTGCAGTACTCTGACTCTGCTCATGTTATGAGGATATATTCTCTGATTCCTTCCTTTACCACTTGCCTGTAAAGGCGAAAACCGTACGAAATTGTAATCATTTTGTGACCAGCACTGTAATTTTCTTGAAATCGACAAGGTTACCAGAATCTAATGTGAATTTCTCAGTTGGTTTTTTTGTGCTGCTAAATTTGATGGGTTATGAGGGATATTGTGAGTCTTGGCTTTATATAATTCCTACTGCTACTTGTTAAAGAGGTTTGGTGATAGTGAGACAATGGATATTGTTTTTCGATTGACTAGGATCGAAAGCGCTTACTAACAATAGATGATATTTGGCAGGATGAGTTGGAGGTGACGTCCAGGCTCTTGGGACGTAAGGGGAACCTTGTTACGGCTGTTGTCGTCGTTAAAAAGAAAGGAACTGAGGAAATTATGGCTGAAGGACGGCACACACTATTTTGCAAACATGCAAGCAAAATTTAATCCTATAATTGTGTGGTACCTGAAAATAATTCCCTGCATTCTGGCTTCTCTTGCTGCTGTCGAGGTGGGAAGAATGTTACCTGAAATCTTAAAGGATCTGTAGAATGGTATAATGTCAATACCATGCTCATCTTTTCTCATACGTCAATTTGATTTTTGAACCCCATTTCGATCATCTTTGAAGCGAATTGGTTTTCATATTGGCCAGAAACGTTTGATTTCTGCGTGCGCATCTGCTGAAAAAATGCCATGTAGCATAATGTGCAAGTTCTTTACCCGGCAAGGAAGACTCAACTTCATGACATGCTGACACGGCCGTTTCCTGATTTGGATGCTGCCTAATACAATATCTTTGGATGAAGAAGATCCTTGGCTGGTATGTTCCTGACAAGTCCATTGTCGAAATATCCTATGTTTCTATTTTCTTTAGTAAGAATTTGCGGGTATATTTCGACACTGCCTAAGGCATCTAATATTCTCCCTTGAGTTATTTCTTGTGAATTTTCCTCATGATATAGGCCTTGAGATCCTGAATAAAGTTGCCTGTGAAATTATGTTCTTTTTGCTACATTCTTTTTTGGTTCATGATGAGTCAATTAGATCCATGAAGTATTGGCGCAAGGTCTTACAAATTGAGCCTGTTAAATGCCGAAAAGATTGGAAGGCTTGGCTTAAATTTGTCTGGGTTTGTTAAAATTTAGGCTGAGGCGACCGGTTATGAGTTGGTTTCTTTGTGCAAACTTGCACGGATTTACCCACTGTATGCAGGAAGGAAGTGTAACCTGGTTGTGCGATCTATAGCCTCGTCAATATCGTGGTTGAATGCTTTCATTCACAATGTGAATCAGCATATGGATTTGTCAGCAGCATGTGCAGCTCCTGCTCCTATCAATCGCCTGCAATGTTTGATGTATGTTGGCCTCGCTTTGCAGCTGTCTCCTCCTGTTCAGTTCCGTTTATGAATTCATACACGACTTCTCCACTTTTTCCTGTGTTCTCGGATCACTGTCAACAGCCGACACAGAGATGCATGACAATGCATTTTGTCGAATGTTTTTCGACCTCGAATTGAATGCTCTGTCTTACATGATCTGTAGATCATCTCTCTGTCTGTCGTGGCTTTGAGCAAACAACAAGATCAGCGTTAAAGTACAAGCACAAGGTTGCAAGACTAAGGAAGCGAATCCAGTGAAACCATTGCTGAGACGAGTGATTCGGAGCAGGTGCAGACGCTTCCTATGTATCAGTGCCCATCCTACGAAACTACAACTCACAAGGAAGCCGCATATGTTTCGTGCCGCAACCTAGAGTTGAAACTGGAAGGTAATGCCAATGCCGCTCCGGAGAAAGATCATGAAATCTGTATTGCGGACAGGACAACAAGGATCTGCCATGCGCGGGGGAATCAGGAGGTCGTTTATGAATAAGAGTGCACGCCCAGGACATGCCTAGTGTCAACTGTCAACATGGAGTCATGCATCATGGGCTTAGCTCTCCAAGAGAAGACTCTCTTCTGTGTGGCAACATTGTTTCTGAATTAGATAATGCTGAATATCATATGTCATAATTGATTGTAACATAACTATGAGTCATTATTTTTATGAGGTTATTGTAGAATATTAAATTTGTCACTTAAAAAAGCATAGATGAAGTGAATGACAATTATGTTCGGGATAAGATACATAACCTGTACGATATCAGCATCATTTTCCAATCCCAAAAAAAAAGCAAAAACGACGTTTGATATACGTCGCAGGCAGTATTGTTTCAAGACGGGAAGTAACACGAAATGCAACGGGTACAAAAAAAAAAAAAAAAAAAACCCACTGATTGATCTCCACTGCACTTCATCCCCTCCCTCTCCGCCACCGCCACCACCACCACCATGATCGCCACCACTCTACTCACCATTACCCCATTCTCCCCTCAAATCCCCAAATCACGAAACCCTAATCCCCAAATCTTCACCCATTCCTCCTCTCTCAAACCCCTCCCCATTCCCTCAATCCGCTCGATTTCCCTCCAATTCAATCCCCAAATCACTCCGTTGCCCCTCCGATCGCGCCCGATTCGAGCCTCCACCGCCGGCGGAGTCGGCGATGAGGGGGCGGAGGAGGGGAGGGACGATGAGGAGGGGGTGAGGGATGTGAGGGGGTGTGTTGTGGAGTTTCTGACATCGGAGAGGGTGAAGGTGGTGATGATGTTGGCGTTGGCATTGGCGCTCTGCAATGCGGATCGGGTCGTCATGTCGGTCGCCATCGTGCCGTTGTCGCCGAGTCACGGCTGGAGCACCTCCTTCGCCGGTGTCGTTCAGGTTCGGTTGCTATGATTATATGTAGATATGATTATTTTGATCGTCATTTTCCCAGTTTTGTTTGGTTTTGTTGTTTCGATGTGTTGTCGTGTTTGTTGCTGACTATTTTGTGGGGTTCATGAAGTTGAGTGGCATTAGCGATGAGAAGTAATTAATGTGTGAGCGCATATTGTTGACAGGGGAATTCATAGTACACCGGGGCCATACTTTCTTGTTTTCTGATTGCATATCAAAATTCAATTTGATTTTTATTAATTGAGGTTAATCTTTCTCCACCAATCAAATTTCAGGAAAATGGAAGGGGGTGTACACCCCTGAGGAAGCACCTAATACTCCCCTTGTTGATAACTTGATGTAAGTGTGAGGCGCATATTGGGGAATGTGTGTCAGCTGGTATAATATCGATCGTGCTGGGGAAAATGGAGTAGCATACATGTGTGGAGTAGTCAATAACCTAGTATGTCAGTGATACCCAGGGATTCGCTAGTCACAGGCCAGAAAACGGATCCAACTTAGACAAGGAGGCTGAAGCTACAGGCAAGGCACTAACGCCCTTGGTGTTCTACCTGTGATTAAGCTGTTAGTTTATTTTACTGTGCTGTTCATACGGAAAAAAAAAAAAGGTGAAGCAAGAGAGACATATGAGGGGTGGAGCAAACACACAATTACGCAAAGGGACAATGAGGTTGTTTACATGCTTGCATATGGAACTTCTATGACTATAACATTCCATTGAGATCATTTCTTGTGTTATGAAACCTAAGCCTGATGATTGTTGAGGAAATGAGCTATTTCTCTTGCGAATTTATTCTTACTTAGAAGGGTAAGTTGAATATATAAGTAAATTTTGAAATTTCGCTGGCAATATATTTGTGGAATGATATGTGTGTGATGTGGCATTTGTATGAAGGCTTGTATAATATATTGTTCTTGTGTGATGCCATTGTTTGCATTTCACGCAAGTTTCCTCAGGTATCTGAGCGTTTGAAGGCCATTTTTTCCTTTTCATAATCTGTATAAACTTGTTCAAAGAAAATCATGTATTGATTTGTTGTGGTAAATGCAATTTGTAGTCATCGTTTCTCTGGGGTTACCTTGTATCACCAATCGTTGGTGGAGCACTAGTAGATTATTATGGTGGTAAGATAATCATGTCATGGGGTGTGGCTTTGTGGTCGTTATCTACATTTCTTACACCTTGGGCTGCCGAAGCTTCTTTATGGGCTTTGCTTGGGACTCGGGCCATGCTTGGTATTGCTGAAGGTGTTGCACTTCCTTCCATGAACAACATGATATCGAGGTATGACAGCATTTAACATATAATTCTTCTCTTAATTAGATTTCTTCTTTCTCTTGTTTGGCGTTTGGATATGCTAGTCTGAGGACATTTGAACCTTTTTTTGTTTCTGAGCTTCTTAACTAATTTATGGTCTCTTATACGTGCTGGTAAATTCTGGTGCAGTAAACTTCACAATGGTTAAGTGTTTGAACTTTTTTCTAGATGGTTTCCTCAGGGAGAAAGAGCAAGAGCTGTTGGGATTGCGATGGCTGGATTTCAACTCGGAAGTGCGGTTGGGCTAGTACTTTCACCCATTCTCATGTCAAAGGCTGGTGTGTTTGGACCTTTTGTGATATTTGGATTATCTGGGTTTCTTTGGGTTCTGGTTTGGCTATCTGCAACATCTAGCTCACCAGACAGAAGTCCTCAAATTTCAAAGTAGGAGCTGAATTACATAGTGGCAAAGAAGCAAAAAACGCAACTGTCCTTCAACGTGCAGAATAAACCAAAGCCTCCAGTGATACCACCTTTTAAAAGCTTGCTTTCGAAGGCCCCAACATGGTCACTTATGGTCGCAAATGCAATGCATAGCTGGGTACTCTTTCTTGGGAACTCGACTAATGACTTGAATTCTATTTCTTATATTGTGTATTCAGCTTCCTTCTTCCAATTCTCTCGATTATGAATGGATTTTTCTTTTTTCATTTGGAATCCACTTTTGTAGCCTTAAAAGGATTTGGAAAATACTGGGAAGATGCTCTCGTTCCTTGTTGTTCAAAGTGAAAACTTACATTAGGACTGAAATAAAATAATAAGCAAAACCAGGGAAGGAAAAAAAGAAAAAGAAAGAATAAGAATGTTTGTTCTTTCAAGTGCACATGGCTCTTTGTTTTGACCCTAAAAGGTCTGTCTTGCAGAATTTTCACCGTTGTTCACTTGCATCTTGATAACATTGCTTTTTCATTCTCACATAGGGATTCTTTGTTATTCTCTCATGGATGCCGATTTACTTCAAAAGTGTATGTAAGGCCTCATGCAATCCTCTTTGAGTAATATTCTGGTGCAATTGTCTATATGAACAACGTAGGCATTTGTGTGGATTGAGAAAACACTGCTGCAGGTATATCATGTTGACCTGAGGCAAGCGGCATGCTTTAGTGCTGTCCCTTGGAGTATGATGGCTCTTGTTGGATATTTTGCCGGTGCTTGGTCTGACATGTTGATACAGCGTGGTATCACTATAACAGTGACTAGCAGAATAATGCAGGTACGATGCACTGCTGTGTTGCTGCGCTTTGTTGGTTATTTTCCTAGTGTCCTTAGCGTGATCAAGTGGCAATCTATTTGCTGTGAGCTTGTGCTTATAGTTAATTGATCTCTAGGGTGTACAGGGATTGCACTGATATGTTTAACCACGGCAAGGAGCCCAGTTGTTGCATCTGCTTGGCTCACTTTAGCTGTAGGACTGAAATCTTTCAGCCACTCTGGTTTTCTTGTAAACATCCAGGTGAGTGCATGTGAAAGATCTGCTGTCAGATTATATATGTTTGACATTTGTGTATACCTCTAAAGCTTTGTTGATGTCTTCATTGGTCAGGAAATCGCTCCAGAGTATACCGGCATCTTACATGGTACTTTAAGCATTTCTTGCTCTTGCTCTTCCTTGCTTTTAACACTATACCTCTGGAAGTTGTTCTACTCTCCCATGAATAATAGTCTTTACTTATCATGGGAAGGTGTAACGTATACATAATTTCTCGTATTGGCCTCATCCTGAGTAATCAATAGACTGTCGGGTGATCGATTTCTGTCTATTTGAAGCAGGTTTGATTTATATAGAGCATGATTGTTTTGGAAAATGATTTTGATTTCACACTAGCCAACATTGGCGCATACACAAAACATTGAGCTTCAATCATTCGGGAAAAAAAAAGAAGGATTATGGAACCGAAAATATAATTCCTCTGATGTCCGATGGGATGATTGGCTGAGATGTGAATTGTTCATTTGGTATAGGGTTGTCAAATACTGCCGGGACACTCGCTGCCATTGTCGGAACAGTTGGGGCCGGCTACTTTGTTGAACTGGTCGGATCTTTTACAGGATTTTTGTGGCTGACTTCACTGTTGTACTTTCTTGCTGCCATCTACTGGAACATTTTTTCTACTGGAATCAGGGTTAATTTCAAAGAGTGAGGTCCGTTTATCTTCCAAGTATCTTTTATCGTTAGCCAGCTCAGGCATGTTTTCTTCGTGGTATTTGACACAGAAATGCATCTTCTTTCTCTGATAAACTTGTATGGTGTGACGGCGTCATTTGCCATTATGCCATTTGATTAGTATATCATATCATTAGTGCTGCATTAGTTGCCGTCTTTATTGATGCTCGCAAATCACCATTCTTTTGAGCGTCTAAGGCGATATTTTGAATTGTGCAGGTACTTCAGTTGATTCTGGCGGCGACTTTGCTTGAGGTGGGTATCTATCATCGTCAATCCTGGAATAGAAGCTGCAGAGGCTGGATGCCGATCTAAGCTTGCACTCATGAGATAGTATTTGTAGGTTGAGAATCGGGATATAGTGATCATGTCGTTCTGCCCGTCTTGCGGAGCTCGAGCAGAATGCTGCTTTTGAACCTTTCCGTGCTACGATGAATATCCATTTTTCTCTTGTTGCTTTCTCGGATGATGGAAAAGCGATACTCTTTTCATTTGCATAATTTTTACAATATTCACTGTTTTGGTCCGTTTTAAAAATTTTATAATATTTATTTTATTTTTTTATTTATAAAATAATTTTATATTAAAATAATCATAATATTTTTTTATTATTTTTTTTCATCGTTTCACATCGAATCCATAATCGTCATTAAAAATAACAAAATGCTAATAAAATATATCAAATTCAATTCTCTTCTAAAATGTTATGTTGGGTCACAGCATAAGCAAGATTTGTGGGATTGAGAGAATATATTCTAATGTTAACTTGCTCAATTTATAACATAATGGATAATTATAACCTCAAAAGTTACGAGTTTTTATTTACAACCCCGAAACTTGCTTATTTTCATAAATATGTACAGTTAAATATTATATGTATATATTGGGACAGTTGGATTAGAAGTATTATGTCAATTGTATCTCATTACATGAACTTTAATTACATAAATGGCTTCTTTTACTATATCCATCCCAATTACAGTTTGATTCGATACGAAATTTTATATGTGTTGAATTTATATGAAATTTAATAGAAAAAATATTTTTTTTAAAAATAGTGAGATGTAAGAGTAAATCCAATGGGTAAGACATTTAGGTTGCTAAATGCATAATATAGCAATAACACATCAAATATTCACTCCAATGGATTTGATTTTTGTTGCTAAATTTTGCATTTGGTTATTGAACATGTTAAATTTAACATGGAACACGCCTTGGACATTTTTGGCACATAAGCAATTTGATGGAAAAAAAAACCCATTAAAAATTAAAAGTTTGGTTTTGGTGAAAGAAAATCAACAAAAAAAGACATTATATAACATAACGTTATTGGAGTTAGATAAACAAATTTTAAGATTTTGATATTATTTATAGTGATTTTATAATTATAGATATAAAAAAATAATCAATCCCAATCGACTTGTTCTAAGTACGATTTATGAGAGACAATGATAAAAAAGAAAGAAAAGATAATAAAAAAATTTAATTATATTCATATAAATTTATTATCAAATAAAAAACATTATATTTATATTAAAATTAATTTAAAAAAATATTATAATTAAATTTAAAAAATGGAGTATTTGTCGATGGATTTGGATGAGCCAGAGATCTTCGCATCCCTGGTCAACTGGCATTTGGCAGTAGCTTGTACGAGTGGGTGGAGATTTAAAAATCTTATCCCTGAGAACACACGTGTCATACTCAGGCAGGTCCATACCATGGTATCATCACTTGCTCCGTTTTAAATTCCATTTTTTAAGAATTTCTTTAAAGAAAATTAATCAAGACTAATTACAAAGAGCAAAAAGTTAAAAGAGAAAAGAAGTGAAAAGGGTAACTGAGATCTCAAGGAACCCATGTGTGCCGTCCCATGACGGATCATGCGCAAGCGCACGCTGTCGATTCACTCGATTCTCAGGTTCCCAATTATCTCTGACCATCAACTTCAAGAGCCCCACTATTGAACCCAGACCTGATGATTTAGAAATGAATGAAACGACTAAACAATTGTCAGAGCTGATGCTAATGAATCAATTATTATTTTTATTTTAATTTAATTATAATGATTTGATTTGTTATAAAATTTTATATGTGTGTCAAATTTATATGAAATATGATGAAATTTTTTTTAAAAAACAACGGAACAGGATTTAGGAAAAAAAATAAGGAGGAGAATGAAGGAGATGATGTGGTAGTTTTATTCCATTAACATAAATTTATTAAATAACAAAATATTAAAAATATTAAATTCATATTACAATAATTAAATTGAAATAAATAAAATACTCGACAAAAACTTGTATCAAAATACAGAGGAAAAGTACATCCAAGTTTAAACCCTCCTTAGACAAGATCCAATCATCCAACCCTTGTTGCCAGAATCCTAATAAACTCATCACAGTTCGCATCTCACATTACATGATTACAACCCACCCAAAACCAACGAGCGACAAACCCTTTCCTTTCTCATTCATCTTGCCATCCCCTTTCATCCCCTCAACCCCCCAAACTATCTCTCCGCTCCTCGCTGTTACATTGTTACTTATTATAAACACTCTCCCTCAATCACGTCCTCACAGTTCTCGTCGTCATCTCCTCAACTCATCATCTGAGAGAGCGAGCGTGTGTGAGTCAAACATGGGAGTGGAGGAAACGAACGGCGGTGGTGCGTCGAAGCACGGGATTCATCTGAAGACGCCGGCGATCGGGTGTCCGCACGGCGAAGCTCCGTCTGAGATCGCCTCGAATATCAATTACCATGCTCGGTTCAGTCCTCATTTCTCGCCGTTCGGGTTCGAGCCCGAGCAGGCGTTCTATGCGTCGGGGATAGACTTATTCAGGTAAGGATTGAGAGTTTGGTGGATTGATCAGCTTTTACTCTATTGTTTTTGTATTGTTTGATTGGTTACTTTGTTCGATAGATTAGAATATGAGTATGCTTTGATTATTATTAAGATCGAGCGTTGGTTTCTAGTCAATTAAGTATGTGGAGTGGATTGGACTGTTCGATGTCTAATATAAAATAATTCTCTCTATCGGATAACAAAGTGAAGTGAAATTCGAGATATGATCAACTCAACGCGTTGACTACTTGTTATAAATATTTGTTATATATATTCACAATTGTAACATCAAGTGATGCTTGGTTTGATATCCAAAGATCAAGCTCACGGTAGATGATTGAGGGGGGATATATGTGGTCTTAGATTAGCAATCAAGCTAATCAAAATCGAGATTCCAATGAATGTTAGTAGATTTTTTAATCTGTAATCGTGAAATTAGATTGATTTTTTTGGGAACCGGAAGGTAGAGTGAGCTAGAATCATACCGTGGAGATAGTTCATGTATTCAGGTTTTTGACAACCTTGCTATAAATGTCTATGGATCCTTTTGAGTTCCGTTGAGATATTTCGTAGAATCATGACTTATCCTTGTTGCTCCTATTTATGCTTAGTTCGAGGCTTTGAGCTTCGATTCTTGATATGTATTAGTTTCTATATGTGTGTCCTGAAATGAGTTTGAATTGAGCATTTAACTCCGGTAACTTCTTTCTGCAGCAATGGAACGAGACCTACCTTCATTTCCACAAGGTAGATCCGAAGCAGACATATTATCTCTCCATGGAGTATCTGCAAGGACGAGCCTTGTCGAATGCTATCGGGAACCTTGACCTCCATGATGCTTATGGTGATGCTTTGAACAAGCTTGGTCATGACCTCGAAGAAGTCGTTGAAAAGGTGCACTTCTGACGAGTGATGAATATATCGGTAGACTAGCTTCATCTTATCTTTTTATGATGACATGCTACCATTATATTTGAACAATTCTTCTGGAGAAAAACTTCGACCCAAAGTCTGTGATTACTTTAGATCTGTTAATGCCGTGTTGTATTGCTTTATTCGGGTTTTATACTTATGCTGATCCAGTAGCCTGACTTCTGTAGGAGAAAGATGCAGCCCTGGGAAATGGTGGCCTAGGGAGGCTTGCTTCTTGCTTCCTTGATTCGATGGCGACGTTGAATTTGCCTGCATGGGGTTATGGATTGAGATACAGATATGGACTTTTCAAACAACGTATCACCAAAGAGGGTCAAGAAGAAATCGCAGAGGATTGGCTTGAGGTTCATATTGAACTTAAGATATTCTAGGCTGTTCTCCTTTTTCAAAAGTTCCTGACTAATGGGAAGTATTTTGCGGCAATTCTGCAGAAATTCAGTCCTTGGGAAATACCTAGGCATGATGTGGTGTTTCCTGTCAAGTTCTTTGGTCATGTTCAGGTCAATCCTGATGGCTCGTAAGTGCATCTGTATTGTATTGAAATACTACCTATCTTGATTTTTCTCGTTAAAAGAAATGTTAAAGTTTCATAAATCACTAGTTAGTTTTTAGATCTATAACCCACAGATCACAGATCCGTCTTTGGTATTGTTACTAACAATCTGAATATAATGTAGTGTTTCTGGTTTCTTTATTCTAAATTTCGGATTTTGTTGCTTGCTTTTCTGATGATGCAGGCGAAAATGGATAGGGGGTGAGACCATGCAAGCTTTGGCCTATGATGTTCCAATTCCAGGGTGCAAAACCAAGAACACCATCAGTCTACGTCTCTGGGAAGCTAAAGCTTCTTCTCAAGACTTTAACCTGTTTCAGTTCAATGATGGACAATATGAATCTGCTGCCAAACTTCATTCAAGTGCTCAACAGGTTATCTACTCTTTCATCTGATCTCTCATGTGGACTACATGTAGCACATTTGTACTTGGTTGTTTGATACAGAACGATGTATGTGTTTCCATGTGCAGATTTGCGCTGTTCTGTATCCTGGTGACGCTACTGAAAGTGGGAAGCTTCTGCGTTTGAAGCAGCAATTTTTTCTATGCAGTGCCTCACTTCAGGTAATCACACACTGTCAGGCTCTACTATTGAATTGGCTGTGACTTTCTGGACAAGAACAGGTGCTGTACGTTAGTTCTCAAAGTTTAGTTTCATTAGGAGAAATGATTGGCCAACACTCCGTACATCTACGTTGCTATGGAGTTGTCATATTAACTGAAATAGTTGATGACTGATCCTTCTCGCCGTTTACATTTTGCATTCTATCTTAATGATTTCACATTGCATCGAATTGCAGGATATCATCGCTAGATTCAAGGAGAGGAAAGATGGGATCGCCGCTCGACCTTGGTCAGAATTTCCCAGCAAAGTTGCTGTGCAACTGAATGATACCCATCCCACATTGGCAATTCCAGAGCTGATGAGATTGCTTATGGATGAGGAAGGACTTGGGTGGGACGAAGCTTGGGACATAACAACAAAGTACTCATTTTTATTTTTTCGGCTTTTTAATTGATTGGATGAGGCTATATTTTTGTATTCCCTGATAAACGTGCAACTTATTATAACAGGACAGTTGCTTATACTAACCACACAGTACTCCCTGAGGCGCTTGAGAAATGGTCCCAATCAGTCATGTGGAAGCTTCTTCCACGCCATATGGAGATAATAGAAGAGATTGACAAGC
>JAOVYX010017467.1:0-22174 GCA_035668315.1 Drosera spatulata
ATTGTCAGCTCGATCAATGTGAAAGCGCTTCAGGTACCCTTTCTACCCACATTTAATTGATTTCTGCATTAGCTTATGCATCATGGCTATTTCATACATTGATCTCTTTCCAACAGCCCAAGCATCAACAGCTGAGAAGGTTTTGTTGTGCATCTTGTGTTTTACCTCTTGATCAGTTTCCTCTACTTCGCAGCGTAATTTGCAGTCAGATTATGTGCTTTGCATATGAATCAATTCCTCGCTTATAGTTTGTGCTTAATAAACAGGGTTTGGTCTTTTTGTCGAACGGTTGTAGTATTTCAAGTGATCAAGTTTATCTTATACGTACATGGTTAGCTCTGAGCAAGTGTTATGTATCTCAGGTTGATTAAAACTGGTCTTCTCAGCTGCTTTAAATCCTTCCTCCTCAATCGTTTATGACTTATTGGAATTAGACATCGTTGATACGGTGATTTGTTGCAGGTCTTCTCGCTTGGGTACTTTGTCATATCCCTCTTGGTGTTAAACTCAGAAATCCTTGTTGGTGTCGTGGAGACTTTAGTCTCTCGTCGTATCCCTAGTTGATATCCATCTCTTGTTACTCTAAGCATCAACGTACAATTGTGACATATGTTCTAGTTATCGATTTGTTTCAAATGTATCAGTACGTATCGATACACCGAAGAAGATGTCAAAGACTAAATTACATGACAGTCGAAACGATACAAAGAGCCTTCCTCACCTTTGCCCTTAAAAGTCACAAGGTACACTACCCTACACAGAAATCATTGTGCTTTGTAGTGGACCAACTTTCTAAAGGTCACTTTCCCTTGCCCCTTTCTCTTCATCTTCAGGCAAACTGTACAATCAAAACAAACATTCTAATCTAATTTAACTAGGAAAGTAACAAAGGAACAATAGCTAGCAAGGCTGTGTTTGTTTGGTTGGAATGAAAGCAACATTGTCCTTCATCATTTTTTTCTCAACTTTTCCTTTTTGCCCTTTTCATTTCTTCCAAGCAAACACTGCCTTCAGTCATGGATGCACGGGAAACTTAACAAACTAAGTAAACAGTAAACGACGGATAATTGTTCTGATGTCAATTGATGCAGGATTAGAACGAATGGCGGATTACTCGTTCTCACACCAGCTTGCATTTAGCTGGCTAGCTAGCCGAATATCGGTGTTGGCGTCCAGAAATCGACCGGGGTTTCGTGGGCGATAGGGAAGGTGAAGGATATTGGAACCAAACATAGGCCTCTTCTTGTTAGGTCTTGTTTGGATCCTTCATCATGTCTATTGATCATCTGCAACAGAAAAAGGAGATTAGACAATGCTTGAGCATTAATTAACCTGGTTTGGTACACGGATGAGATTGGAGAGTTTATCCTAGGTAGGGGGATTAGTAATCACAAATGCTTATCTTCGTACCAAACTCAGGATTAGGGGATCGGTTATCCGATCCTGTTGTAATCCTATGTACCAAATGTGCCTAAAGGCATGGAATCAGGTCTTTTTCTTCGTAAGGTTCATTCCAAAGAAATTTTTGTTTCGATCACAGAATAATCCGCAAATGCCTTGTGACCCATTTAAACCAGCTTAAGTCGACGGGCTCAAACCCACATTAGCAGTTGAACATCCACCATGATTCGATCCCCAAATCAAGTCTTTTTGTGCTAGAGGAATATTGGTAGATTAGAAAATCATTGTACTCGAAAAGCTGCATGGAAAATGGGTTACCTGTTGATGTAATTGAATGGAAGAGCCATTCTTTCTCAAATAAGGAGTGCTCAAGGCCTGCAGTAAAAAAATAAAAATAAAGCATGCATGTTTCATTTGCCTAAAGGTTTATGAGTACCAAAAAAGAGAAAAAAAGGCGCATGCTTATAAATTTGCTTTGACAAACTTTTAATTTGTATAACCATTTCTTGTTTAAATTCCAAAGGAAAAAGATACTAATGAAGCTTGGTTCAGCTAAGAACTTATAGGTTTATTGCTTGCTAGCTAGCATATGAATAGAACTCCGATCTGGCGTAAAGCACAAATAGAGAAAGTTTGAATGAACGATACTTACATTTACTTGATCATGAAGGAACTTGATGTATTCGATGGCTTCGTGAAGAACCGATGCAGTGTCCGTCTGCGATAACATTCAAGAAAGCAATTATCTTGAAGTTCCACGTATAATACGTTATAGACATTCGTCGACATTTAACAAGGAGGATGAACATCTTGCTTGTTAGCAACAAGTGATAATTACGGGGAAGAAAACTCTACCTTTCCAAAAGGCGATACCAGTTGCTGAAGTGCTGTGATTCTATCACCAAGCTTTTCCTTGCGGACCTAATTCACGTAATAATCATTCATTAGAATAAGCAACCACTAAAATTAAAGGTAGTTTATCTAGGTGCTACTACTCCTAGCTACTATTAATCGACTTGTGGATAACAGTTCAGATAATCATTTATTAAGTTGCAGCATGAATTTTTGTGTGCCAAGTACATCTTCAAAGAAAAAGGATCATAATTTTATAACCATATATATGACCATGTGTGATGAAAAATAACTAGTTTTACTTGGTACCGCTGGCAACTGAAGATAACAAGTTTAGAAGTTGTGAAGTCTAATCAGACCTGCCTTATAATTGCATACCTATGCTGCCTTATAACAAGTTTAAAACTTGTTATGCGGCCTTATAACAAGATGCTTGAACACGCGTTTTGTTTGAAGAACTATGAACATACCTTGAAAGTTGGTAATGATGATGGGGTTTCGACGCGAGGTCTCTTCAAAGAAGGCTCCTTGTTGTCATTTAGGAATTTTGATCCGAAATGGCGAACCTTATCGACGATCTTCTGCAAAATCATCGGTCATACCAAACCAAAAGTTAGAAATGATCAAATTAAGATCGACTCTTATTAATTTCATGTCAAATGGTACATGGTTTATACATAATACTCAGCATTACATATATGTATTTTACCTTTGACTTGAGATTTGTATCACAAGGTCTCTCATCCACTGTTTCTGTTGAAGACGACGATAACGAATAATTTTTCTCGCTTGCTCGTGCATCATTCATCAAACAACCAACGTTGCTTATCGACGAGGTGTTCAGATATTTATTGATCAAGGGATTAATCATCATATCTTCATCGTCATTGCCAAGGCCACCAAGTTGTTGAGAAACCCTTGGCCAAGAATCATAAGCCATTGTTTGTTTGTCCTCAAATAGTGAGATCTGACAGTCAAGATTATGATCATCTGACTCGAGTAGGCTTTGAATCATTGCATATGAGGTTGTTGGGCTCATCGGAAAGCTCAGTTCCGGTAAGGCGCCACCGTCATATGTGGTGGTCGAGTCCAAGGAGCTGTCGCCGGAGTGGTTCATTGAGTAAGGCTGATTTATCATTTTAACCGATCCATAATTCGTCAATCTTGAAGCTACATCTTGCATCATGGGATTGTAGTTTCCTTGAACTCTATTGTTCTCATCACTGTTGGATAAGAAAACTTTGTAATAAGCCGCATTCATATAGAAGTTATAGGATCACCAAGTTTGATTTGAAATTAAGAAGAGGTTTGATCAAATTAATACTTGTGATAAGATACAAGGGAATCATGGATTCTCGTCGTACAAGAAAATGCTTCTTTTTATTACTTCTTTATTCAAAAAAGAAAAAAGAAAAAGAAAAAATCATTGCTAAAAAATAATCATTGCAAAGAGAAAATTGAATCATAACCAAACTTAGTAAGAACTTAACTTAACTTGAAAAAGTAACATACTTTAAACTATTAAATGAAAGAACTCATGCATTTGATTTGTTAGCTTCCATTGTACTTCTATAACAAAAGGAGAAAAAACACATTAGAATAATCAAGCAGGGAATTATTTCAAACCAAATCTGTTTAGGTGTACACAAGTGACAAAAGCTAAATCAAGAAAAAGTGAATGTCCAAATAGCTAAAGACATGCTTTATCAAATTGGTAAAGTTATGCAAGACAAAACCTAGCTAAAAAATCTTACATGAAATTTTGTTGATTCCAGTCTGTGGTTGAGCGAGAAGGAGAGAAGCCAAACCCCAAAATCTCCAAGCCTGAATCCACCAAGCTGTCGGATTCAGGCAGCAGTGGTGGTGGCGGTGGTGGCGGGTTTTGTAAAGTGATCAAAGAGCTATGATCACTATCACTAACTGAAATGATTTCTCCCAAAGAATATGAAGACTTCTCCTTGATCAAGTTTTCCATATCATTGAACCATCCGAAGTCGCCTAGGGCGGCCGAGCAAGGCGAGGGAAGACCGCCACCGGAGAACAAGCCGATCATCGGATTACTCCACCATGATCCTCCTAATCCACCATTAATCCTTGTTGCTTGGATTAGCTCATCTGCCATGTTTGGTTTATGTTGATATGATAATATATGTGCTTGGGTTTGCTATTTTGAGGAGTCTTTGACTTGTGTTTTTGCTTGCCCTTGAAGGTGTACTCGGAGATTATTTATAGGAGAGGAGGAATAAGAAAATGGGAGTTTGTTTGGAAACTAAAAGTATCATCATATGGTTGACATTTTGGATGAATGGCTTAGTTCCTAATGTGATGTAATCGAAATATGACGTACTGTAATTGATTTTAATGCTAATTTTTTTATTACTACTTTAATGTTAATTAAAATCAATAATATCGAATTTATAGTGATTGGTTTCCTTTAACATAATGGACTAATTCTGTCCGAAATTCGTGAGAAAATTTCTGAACAAGTCACATATACTAACAGGCGTATCTTTCTTTTCTTTTTCTTTTTTTTTTTCTTTTTGATGAATACTAACAAGCGTATCTAATCCCTTGTAATTAACTCTATTCAAGTAGGATAACTTTACTTAGAAAACTCGAGTTTAATATACTATTCCTCCTTCCCATAAAAATTACTCCCTCTGTTTGAAAATGTTGCATTTCTCTTACACATAAATCAAAAATGTGATATTATTACGAATGATCCGTGAACGAACAAACATTATTTTTTATAAATTTATTGTGAAACATCAAGCATAATATATGTCATGAATCATAAACCTGGACAAAATGATATTTATATATTATCATTTACTAATAATAAATAATGCAATGAAATACGTAATAAATAATATTATTATTATGTAATGTTACAACTAATATAAAACGAAAAGAATACAACTAATATATCAAAATTCAACATACATAAAATTATGTCCATCTTGAAATATTTCAAAATTTATGAAACGGGCTAAAAAGGATTAAGCTTTTTTTTCTATTTTTTTTAATTATTTGAAAAGGAAGAGGATTAAGCTTATTGCTCCAGTTTATCCCTTGTTTACTTGGGGTCAAAGCTATGAGAGAAGAAAAATGGAATTTTGCTAGCCACGTCAAAGTCTATGACTAATATTGACCACTCCTTTTTTCCTTTCGTCAATTCCATGGAGTATTAATCTTCTTGCACTTAATCTGGATAAACATGCTTTTAAGTCCGTCAAATTATACTCTCTCCGTTTTAAAATACAGACATCGACATACAAATATATATATTAAAAATATATAAAATTTATTAAAAATGAATATTTTTTTTGATGATATCGGGGTTTAGTATAACAATTATGAGAGAAAATAATGCATATATAGTAATAGATGATGATTATTTCGGTATTTTTTTATGTGAAAAGATTACTCCCTCCGTTCTATAATATAAGCAACAGTTGTCTATTTGGATCGTCCCAAAATATATACAACATAGCATATTTTGTAATCTTTATTACTCCCTCCGTTCCATAGTATAAGCAACAGTTGTCTATTTGGATCGTCCCAATATATATACAATATAGCATATTTAATAATCTTTTTACATAAAAAATATCAAAATAATCATCATCTGTTATAATATATTCATTATCTCCTCTTACAATTGCTGCAGTAAACCCCACTAGCATAAAAAAAATATTCTTTTATTATCAAAATCCACATAAATTCAATACACACATAAATCCGTATGTCGGGTCAAATCGTTATCTATATTATAAAACGAAAGAAGTATTAAATATGATATATTATATATATTTTAGGATAATTTAAATATATGAGTTATATATATTATGAAATGAGAGAATATTTTTTAACTATCCATTCGGACAAAAACATTGACATATGCTAGGAGCTATATATAAAATATTATGATCAGTGGTTTATAAAGTAATTGAGATTAGGTTCTTAACGAGGGCCGGGATTCCACTGCTTTAGTTTGGCGTGCTTGTCTCTCTAATTAGGTGAGATAGTACTTCAAATTATTCTTCGTGTTTTTCCGTTCATATCAACTAATCATTACAAACAAAGCACGTCAAAGGCCGAGTTTCTACCTAAATATACACATGATCTTGCTGAAATAAATTTTTTTCCGGCTTAAATCCATAAGCTAGCGTCCTGATCAAAATTTAATTAAGGACTGTTTGATATTGTTGTCAAAACTAAGAAAAATCAAAATCAATAATAAAAATAAAAAAAATAACGAAAACCGAAATTAGTTTTTTCAAATTAAATGGTTTTCTACAAACGGATTCTTGAATACGGGAAATAGAAAACATAAGTGATATCAAACAGTTTTATTCTATCAGTTAATAAAATAAAAACAAAAAACAAAAATAATAACGATACCAAACTGCCCATATATGATGTCCTAATGTAATGATCAAATTTGTCCAATATAATTTTCAATTAGTTCAGGAGTTATATTATATAGATGTTCATCGAGTGAAAAGTTGAGTTTTTGATATAAAACTGATTCTAGGGTTTTATATATTTTTTCGGTTTCATAATTCTTATAATTTTATTATTTTGAATCGTTTCATAAATCTTATATATTTATTTTATTTTCTTATTTAAAAATAATTATATATTAAAATAACCATAGTATCCTACTACACTCTACTATCTTCTCCCTCATTTCCTTTCATCTTTTCACATCAAATCCATCACCGTCATAAAAAATCACAGTATCAACACATACATAAAAAAAACAATCCATGTTAAACCGTTACAAGATATATGGGATAGAGGGAGTATTTAGCATGAACATGTGACACATGATGATGTGTCACACGAATTCGTGTGAGAGAACATGTTAAAATATGTTATTTTTTCTTCGTCCTACAAAAAATACAATACATATGTATCTGTAAGTCTTATTTTCATATTAAATCATATTTGATCGTCCCGTAACATATATTAGGTTGAAGTTTCATCCTTTCACATCAAACCCATCGTCATCATAAAAACCACAGTATATTAATCAAAATATATACCTAATTCAACATATACATAAAAAACCAATCCATGTTAAACCCTCACAAAATATATAGGATAGAGGGAGTATTTAGCATGAACATTTGACACATGATGATGTGTCAGACACGAATCCGTGTGAGAGGACATGTTAAAATATGTTATTCCTTTTCGTCTAACAAAAGATGCAACACATATATATCTGTAAGTCTCATTTTTATATCAAATCATGTCTGATTGTCTCGTAATATGTATTAGATTGAAATACGTTACTTATACAATAATTGATATTTCATGATAAATTTATTAAAAAAACTATATTTAAATCTATATATAAAATTTTATATCAATATACGTGTCAAATCAATTTATTATATTCTTTGTGGGAGAAAGAGTATGGGGGAGGTGGGTGATTTAGATAATCACTAACCCACACGACATTTTCTCAGATTTCAGTCGTCTATAGTGCAGAGCTTATAAAATGATCAAGCTATTGACCGGAGTCAATCTGGTTGTGGAAATAAATGTCCTATGTTATGATTATCTTTAGTAACAAGTGAACAAAAAATATTCTCCTAGTTGGATTATTTATCAAAAGATTCAAATTTGGAATAAGTATTTATATTAGACGCCTTAGCTCACTAGTGTAGACTTTTTTTAACTAAAGGGTCTAGAAGCAGCTAAGTAGGTTTAAAGAGGATCTTAGTTCAATGGTGCAGTTGACTAGCTTAGAAGACCTGATCTAATATTGCTACGACATGGCGAGACGCATATTGGATCGATAATACTAACTCCGTCGCATTACTTTCAGTTAACCACGTGTGTCGGATATTTTGTGAAAGAATATGGCCGATCGATTGGCTTAGGATCACATGAAGCACGTTTCGTCTATCAGAATTTGAATATTGAGAACCAAAATGCAGATTTACCACCAAAAACGACATCCGAACCGACTTATCGAATTGATGATTTATTGTACAACTATTAAGATAACACTTTATATATATATATATATATATATATATATATATAGAAAAACTCTCTTATGTTGTAAATGACTATCAATATTGTGTTGTGAAGTCCAAAAAATATCATTTTATAATAGCAATAATATGGGTTGTATTTGTAATACTTAATAAATCAATTTAATAAAAAAAATGAACCATGAAATTCAAGATAAAGAATTATGTGGTTTTCTCTTTACTTGTTAAACTTTTGACTTTGTGACATTGGTTATAAAAATGATAATTTTCATGATATTTAAATTTTTTTCTTAAACATCAAAATGATGAACAATTATAAGGGATAAGATGACAAAAATAGCAAAAAAATATAACTCAAAATGATGTTTTTAACTCTTGTAATAATTTCTTGATTATCTTTATATAAAATTTATCATATGGAATGAATCAATCAAATGGTCAACTGTTTAATGGCGTCGTCAAAATTTCCCGTAAAATAAAGTTATGATATATACGCGTATTCCAAATAATGTAGGACCACGAGAACAAAGTACGAAGACTTCTATTCCTGCGAGAAAATTTTGCACCATGTGATGACATCTAGAATCATATGACTCTTGTTTCAACCCCACTTGAAATGATCACGTGGGTCAACACAAGTTGTGACACAACTGCTCTGAATTCCCACTTCCAAATCTAATGTAATGTAATATAATTTAACCTATAATATTATCCAATCGTTTTTAAGAGTAATAAATCATGATAAATTATTTTGATATCAAACGATATGATGGGATATTATTATTATTTAAAAATTTTAATAGATAATCAAATAATTTCATTTTATTTAAACTAATAGAATATTATCCAATTAATTTATGACTTTTGATTAGGAATTAAACGATTAAAATTAAATTTTGACGATATTAAGTTTTACCTAACTATTTGATCAAAATTATAATCTAAAGTTAATATCTCAAATTTAACATATAATATTTGTATCAAATAAAAAATATATAATAATTATATATGCAAAAACTTTTACAAAGAAATAACTATAAAAAATCCTAACAGTTTAATATATGAAATCGTCAATAAAACCATAACTTTTGATACATTTTAGCAACAAAAAAAAAAAAAAAATATCACATTCAATATACATTAATGTATATAGGTAAGTTTAATACTATTAGTTATATTATATTTATTCTTTTCGTGCAATGCACGAATCAGTATTTTAATATATATCATATTATCCAGTGTCTTTGGATGATAAATGACAAACGATATGATATGACATTATTGTCATTTTAAAAAATATCTATTAAAAAAGATTAAACCAATTAAATAAAATCTATTCTAACATCTAACATATTTATTAACAAATTAATATCTGATAATAGTTTCAACTAATCTAAATTAACTATAAACTCAATATCTCAAATTTAACATAAAATATTTGAATTAAATAAAAAATATAGAATACTTATACTTACAAAATCTTTCACAAAGAGATAATTATATGAATTTTTAATAGTTTTATATATGAAACCATCTTTTAGTATAATAAAATAATAATTTTTTTCACTATCAAGTTCAATATATCTTTATATATGTATGTTTAATACTAATTATTTTTATTCATTCCGTGCAATGTACGAAACAGTATTCTAATGTATATCGAATTATTCGTCACTTATGAGCGGCAAACAGCATGTTGGTAAGATAAGATATTATTGTCATTTAAAAAAGATATCAATCAAAAAACTATAAAACCAATTAATAAAGTCTTATCTAACATATATTTTAAGCAATTAAAATCTGATAGTAATTACAAATAATATAAATTAAATATAAAGTTTATTATCTCAAATCAACATAAAATATTTGAATCAAATAAAAAAACATATCATAATTATATATACAAATCTTTGACAAAAAAATAATTATAAGAAATCCAAAAAAATTTATATATGAAATCGTCTTTTATTAAAATAAATCAATAACTTTTCTCACTATGATAGATTTTATCGGAAAAAAACTATTATATTCAATATACAGTATACATTAATCTATATTGGTCAATTTAACACTATTTGTTTATATTTTTATTTTCATCCCGTACAACGTACGTGTTAATATTCCAATAGATATCGTGTAGTCTTTTTTAAGTGATAAACAACATGCAATATGAAAAGATATCATTATTATTTTAAAAAATATCAATTAAATAAAATTAATGATAATTCCATATAAATAACATTTTAAAGATTTATTTTCAAAAAATACAACATAATCAATTTAATTTTCATCGGTACCAACCACCCCCCCTCCCCACATTCGAGAAACTCTCCGTCGCCTCCCCCTTCACGATCTGGCGACCAACCCAACGCATCCGTGACGCTGTCATCAACCCCCTCATCGAGACTCTCTCTCAGCCCTCCATCCTCTCTATGAGGTAAGATCTCTACCTCACGACAAGGCCTTCGTCGTCGCTCACGTGATCGAGGAAGTGGCCTTTGTGGTCGCTTCTATCGCAGGCCGAGATACGGCATCCGTCGACGAAGGGATCGAGATCTTGCAGGCGTATTCGAAAGAGACTACTAAGAGGATGTTTCAGAAGGTGAAATCCAAAGGTGTTGCTGCATCGGCTCCGACGGAAACGATTGGCGTTGAGGCTCCTGCTCCTGCCTCGGTCGCTGAGGCGGAGGTGACGACGGAGAAGGAGGAGGCATCGCCAGTAACGGAGCAGGAACCTTCGCAGGAGTGATTGATTTGGGTTGATTTGAATGTGACATGTCTGTCATGTTAGGGACTGTTTGATCTTTGTGCTCTCACTGACGTGGACTATTGAGATCTGATACTCGCGAATTGTTGTTTGTTTTGTATTTTGAAGATGGATGTGTACGTTGTTTTCTTGTATAATCAACTCGTACTGTTTATGTTTACCTATCATGTCATATGGTATTTGCCTGATTTTCGACCGGACTTATAAGTTATTCCGGTCGGATTTCGACGGACGTATTATTTATTCTGTTCGTATTTTGACGGACGGACTACTTGTTTTTTTAGATTCTGACAAACATATTAGTTCTGGTCGGATTCTAGTTGACGTAGTGCTTACTCCGGTCGGATTCAACGAACGTATTACTTGCTCCGATTGATTTTCAACGGACGTATTATTTGTTCCGGTCAGATTCTGCCCTGACGTATTAGTTCCGGCTGGACGCACTACTTGTTTCGCCATAACGTTTTAGTTGTTCAAATCGGATTTTGACGGACGTATTAGTTACTCCGGTCGGGATCCGACGAATAAGTTATTCCCGTCGGATTTCGACGGACATATTATTTGTTCCGTTCGGATTTCGACGGACGTACTACTTGTTTTTGTTAGATTCTGACAAACATATTAGTTCTGGTCGGATTCTAGTTGACGTACTGCTTACTTCGGTCGGATTTAACGAACGTACTATTTGCTCCAATTGATTTTCAACGGACGTATTATTAATTCCGGTCAGATTCTGGCCTGACATATTAGTTCCGGCTGGACACACTACATGTTTCGTCATAAAGTTTTAGTTGTTCCAGTCGGATTTTGACGGACGTGCTAGTTACTACGGTCGGGATCCGACGGTCGTAATACTTAGGGTGGGATAGGAATTGGGTGGTACCTTATGAAAATTTATGAAAATTAGTGGTACCTCCTTCAAATAAAATATTTCAAATGGTACTTTCGGGACATTTCCCATAAAATATAAATCAATTAAATAAAATCTAATTTAACATATATCTTAATCAATTAAAATCTGATAGTAATTTCAACTAATATAAACTAAATATAAACGTTAATATCTCAAATTTAAAATAAAATATTGAGATCAAATAAAAAATAAATAATAATTATATATATAATCTTTCACAAAAAAGTATTTACATGAAATCCTAACAATTTTATATATTAAATCATCTTTTTGTAAAATAAAACAATAACTTTTTATACTGTTACATTTAATATATCTTCATCTAAATAGATATGTTAATACTAATTATTTTTATTCATCGCATGCAATGCACGGAACAGTATTCTAATATTATGTATTTTCATACGTATGTGCCATGAAATATATCACAAATCTAATAATATTATTTGTATCTCAATTTTAGTCCTAATCTATGGAATTAGAATTTTATTTTTTTATATATTGTTTCACTTATAATTTCTTTTTCACATTGACAAAAGTATCAAGGTAAAAATAATCTGTATTGTATTAATAATCGTATCAAGTTATTATGTTTGAATTTATTTGGGACGGAAGGATTACGAGTTGAAACAATTTAACTAATAATTAACTTCTTAACTAGGTAGTGACCTACTTGATCATGTATGTTGGAGTTTGGTATCAAGATCAAGACTAAAAGAAGATCTCTCTTCGAATTATTTTTGTAACTAATCCATCTAATCAACCTGTTGCTATTGCTTCATCCTTCATTGACTAACACAAGTTGAATTATTTAAACTTAGCAAGAAAAGTTAGGTATGTCACAAGAGTTGAACATTAGTGTTTCATTTCAATAATTATAAGATTAATTACTACTAGAAGTTGAAATCTGATCATAAATTTCAACGGCACTGACACCTCTGTGAGATCTGTTCTTGTGATCTTTTCATCAATGTATAATGTTGTCATATGTGAGCCAATTTGACTTGATAAATTGGTTGAGTCAACTAGGTGTTGTATACAAGAGCTTTGAACCTGTTGACTTTTCTAGGAAGATTTTGCAAAATTTCTAATATTTTGAATTTTACTTTTAAGCAACGATTCTTCCAACCATAGAATTAAGTTGTTTGATCCCTATTCGTGTACATTGGAAATAATCTCTATGCTATTATTATGTTGGGTTGTTATCACTTGACATGATTTTCTCTACCGGAATTAATAGAGTATGATTTTCAGAACAAAAAATATCCATGATTATAAGTCGATCACAAAAAAATCGTTATATGAACTTGGGTATTGGTGCAACAAGCAATCAAAATATTGGTTAATTTTGATCCTTGTTATTATTGGGAAAACCTAAAGGGAGGTTATCGGAACAAGAATTGAAATCTAAACCCACAAATCCAATCATATAAGCATGACAACCTCAGATTATTGACCAAAACCAAACAGATAAACCACTATGGCCTATTGAGTAACCAATAAGAACGACACGTATGTACAATACGAACGACAATGTTCCATCGCCATTTTCACAAAAAAAAAAGAAAAGAAAAAGAAAAACAATTGTTCCATCCCCAAACTGATGTGATGAGGTGTCCCATTGTCTTATTTGACCCTCAAAATCAAGTTAAAATTAAATTGGTAATACAGTTGACTTGCTCAGATATTTTTATGATCCGAAACATTCCGCGTTGACTAGAACAAAGCACTCAACAAACACCACAATTTATACACCTCTCCATCGAATATCGATAGCTCTAGAGTCAAAACAACGTGGCAATTAGAGTTAACGTTCGTCACATCAGAAAGTCAGAAAATTATTTGATCATCTATTCATCTCAATTGCTCCTTCCGTCTCTGAGTTTTTGAAACGTTTTGTGATTTCAAAATATTTCCAAATTTTTATATCATTTTTTTATATAAAAATTTTTGTATGAATAAGAATGAGGAAATATGAAAGGCACGATGTCCCCTGCAAGAAACGACACAAGCAAAAATGAAGGAACAAGGGCATTCGGGAAAAAAACAAAGTAAGAAGAAAAAACAGATGCGCAATAATGAAAGAAGGGCGCCGTTCGTTTCCCCGACGGTGGAGGCGGCTTATGCATTTTTCTCTAAGAAGTAATAATGTGGAGAGAAAAATTTTGAGTCGTTAAGAATTACAGTTGAAAAAAAAACTAAATTTATATATACAAAATAAATATTATAAAATATATGGGATGAAGAAAGTATCTAAAATTAAACATCTTCCGTCTCAACATATATATGTTGTAATTTTTTTTTATTGTTTCAATTTATTTGTATTTTTTTCAATTTAAATTTTGCATAAAAAATATTAAAATAAACATTATAATTATTTATTACAATACATTCCATTATCTTCTATCTTAACTATTACAGTGAAATTCACTATAAAAAAACGTATATTTTTCACTAAATTTTATTAAAATTCAATCCACCTTGAGTTAAACTGTTGTAAGTAAACACAAAATGGAGGGAGTATGATTTATATATAATAGGATTTGTGGCTAGCCACGTATAAGATTATGTGTGGGTAGAGAGTTGGATGTGGAAATTAATGATTGTGATTAAAAGTCTATCTCTCTTCATTTAATACAAAAATGGGCTTTTAATCTTCATAATTAATTTGAAGATTCAACGATCTATACTCACATTAGGTTGATGGCTAGCCACAAATTCATCAAACCCTTTATTTTATAATTAAGATTTCACAAAAGAATTATATGAAATGGTATTTAATCATATATCATAATGTCGATAAAAAAAAAAACCTCAAAATATTGAGAGTGATCCAATGCTACTCTCTCGATCTCAAATTAATTAAAACGTATTTTTAATTGGATTTTCTCAAAATAAATAAAACGTTTTGTTATTGGGAAATGTTTTTCATAGAAGTACAATATTATCAAATGATTTTTATTTTATATCATATCAATCCATCACATCATCATTTTTTTTTCCACTCCTCATTCTCATACACTTACAAGGGCAAAATGTTACTCCATCGTCCCAAAATGATCGTAACATTTTGACTTGACACGTATATCGATGTAAAATTTGACACACTTGCAGCAAAGATTAAAAGTATTTTTTTATAAATTTATCTTGAAATATCAATGATTGTGTAAATTACGTACTTCAATATAATATTATTACGGAATAATCAGATATAATTTGATATGAAAACGAAACTTATATTCATAAGTATTAAATAATACAAAATAAGTATATGTTATAATTATTATGGGACGGAGGGAATACTACCTACTCCTTCTATTCCAATTTATTCGTCATTTGAGGGTTAGATTAAATTTCAAAATATCTATCGTGAAAGATAATTTAGACAAATACTAAGATTTTTATTTTATCCATGAATTTATTATACTTTCTTCTTTAATTTATTCAATGCAAACATAATTTCTAAAAATTGATGAGGATAAGAATGAAATTTTGTTATTTATTTAAAAAAGACATGATTAACATTTCTTAATTTACATGATTTGATCGAACGATAAATAAGTTAAAATAAAAAAAATTAAATTTAATATATATATAAATTCTTGTGTCAGGTCAAAATATTTCTATTATATTAAGAAGAAGGGATTATATTGGGTCTTTTATATTTTTGGTCATTATATAAAAAATTTATCAAAATAGATTCACAAATAAATTAATTATCAAAATAAATCAATTTTTAAAATATAATAAAAAAAATATCCTACACGATTCCAAAATAAAAACACAGAATATCTTTAATAAGAAAAAAAAGACGTTAGTTTGGATTTTGTACTATTTGATGCATGAACCACTAGGAGGAAAATGGAAAAGACTGGCAACAGGCAGCAAGTCTCAGCTGCTGCTTAGCATGTGGGTTGCAAGGCCGGGCCCCACTCACACTCACCGGGTAGAAGGGCGCTCTGCGTCTTTAGAAACGGGTCGTGCGTCTTTAATTCAATCAAAAATATCTACACGTGACATCTTTTTTCACTGTATTTTTAAAATTAATTTATTTTAATAATTGATTCATTTTAATAAAATAACCTAAAAATATAGAACACCCTGTTATGTTTATGTTCTCCACTTGTAACGAGGATTACGCAATAGGTGACGAAATGATGATCAACGGACTACGGCACAGTTTTGACTGGGACGCATCAGCCAGTGACCCTACACCGCATGCGCGCATGCGAGGACATTGGGCCCACTCCATTGGCCCCAACCCACCCATCTTGATCGTGATGCGTCGTTTCATTGTTTCATTGTTTCATTGTCTTTGCTTCGTTGTCATTGATTATAGCGTAAATTATGATACTAACTGCGTCACGAAATGATTATAACGACCTAAAATTTAAGGTTTAATTTAATATAATTAAATATAATTGTTTTATATAAAAATTATAAAATACAAATGATAGATTAAGTTATGAATTTTAATCCTGAATCAATTTAAGATTTTTCAGATATCGTTAAGAATAAGAACGAAACGTTTCGAAATGCGTGCTGTTGTAAAAATTATGGGACTGATGGAATAGCATTTTAAAAACTTATTTATCAAAAAATGATGTTATTTTTGTTGAATAATTTTTGTAATATTTTTTTCGTACATTATTTTGTATTAATTTTAGAAACTTTATTACTTATATGAACGATACAATTTATATTTTTTATTGACCACAAATTATAATACATATCATTTACTATCGTCGATGTTTTACGATATTTTTTCAAAAAATAACGTTTGATCGACTCGTAATACCGATCAAAACTTGTATCGTCATGTATACTCGATCAAGAAATTATAATTTTTTTGAGATGGAAAGAATATTTAAGTTATCATTTATTACTTGGTTTTTTTAAAACAAAAAAATTAGATTATGTCCTAATAACAATCAATTTATTCCTTTTCAAATTATCGTCTCATCTCATTCATATCATATCATTTTCATTTTGCATTTTACATTTCATAAAGGGATTAATTAATAAAATAATTAATTAATTATAGTAATTAATTAAACCCCTTTTTCCATCCTCTTCATTGATGCTCTGCTCTCACTTTTTATTCATCAATTTAGTCGCTCTCACGCAGATCCTATTTTGCATCAAAAAAATTTCCCTAAATCTCCCTAAAAAAAAATTCATCATATATACATAAGGAATCCATCGCATAAAAAATTAATTCTGTTTTGCTCTCATAATTCATCACGTATAATCAATCCATCGCTCGAGTTCAACGGAGGCAAAGAAGAGGAGAAGGACGTGTGGAGTGAGCAGATTGACGTATTGTTTGAGGGTACTGTTCGTGAAAATCGACACATTGTACAAAGACGCATTATTTTGCTCTCATAATTCATCACGTATAATCAATTTTTTTTTTCCGATTTGTGATTAGAACTCGGATGTCTGTGTCTATGATTCCCGTAATTGTATCGATTCCTTCTATATCTATCTATCGATTCCTCTTCGTCAATAAATTATTAGGGTTTGTGTCAAAATCATTCAATCTAATGTAATTTCTCATCCAAAACATTAATATAATCCAATTTCATTTCTAGGGTTTTTGTAGAACTATCGTCCCATGATGATTGAGCTACTATTAACACAAAATTGTAGAAGGGGAGTGCCGATCATCGGGGTCGATGATGGACAACACTTTTTGTTACTTTTTTTCCGTTCTTTTTTCAGTCTTTAATCTATTTGGATCCTTCATTTTATCCCCTTTTAACTATAACCACTAGATCTTTTTGATTTAAATGCTAGCTACGTATAAGGTTATCTGTGACTAGGAACACACCCATTTTAGTTACTAGTGATTAATTTGTTTGTCGGAAACGATGTGAGTCAGAGATAGTACGTTTGAAAGGATATATAGTAAATATTATAAGGAGTCTTCATTGATGTCAAATAATAGAAGTGATTGATTTGTTTCTATATCTTAAATGAAGGCATAATAACCCATAAATAAAGATTGAAAGGAATCTTTTATTCATATCTTAATTGAGGCTAAAATAACCCATTTTACACTTTACATTTTATGTTTTTTTTTTCTCGTAATTCAATCTCTTTATTAAAACTTGAGTCGGTTGGATATTTCTTTAAGTTTGAAAACGGATGCTTCATTTTATTTAAACATAATACTTTTATTTGTTTTGGTTTCCTTTCTGATGATTTGTATAAGATCAATCTTGACAATCCATTTGCAGAATCCTTAATGATCGTGCATCCTAATATTGATTTGAAACGTGGTATGTTTGATGAACGTTCGGCCATTATTTGCATAGTAATCGTTATTCAATCACCCCCAATCCTTAAAGCAGCTAGACGTAATTTTTTGGAATATAGAAGCTTTAACTCTCGAGTCTCTAAACAACCTATAAAGCATAGTTTATTCTTGGCCATGAACGACTTTATTTCTCTATGCTTTTTAGGCCTATTAAGGCCCCTAACAATCCGTCCCTAAACATCAAGTAATAATTCCAGAGCTAATAAACTCTTTCCCCTGTTCTCCACCGTTCTGCTCAACCAAAGAAGTCAATCGAGATCCCTGAGCATAAGGTGAACAATAGAGACCTGATCATTAGCTAAGATCCTTCTTGAAGGAGATTTCTTTCCAGAAAACTTGACAAAACCTCCCTCATGAGGAGGTGTACAAACCTCTTCAGGCTTCTCCTCCTTACTAACTGGAGCCTTCTTCATATGCCAAACCTGCTTCTGAGCTACAGGAGGAATCCTCACACGACATTGCTCAGTCTTATGCCCCCAAAACTGACATAACCATATTTCACAGGAGTCCAGTCATAAAGAACCTTCTATGCAATTCTTATACCCCTAGGAGCACAAAATTGAAATTCCTCAACAAGATCATGATTAGTAAATATGTCAACCAATACTCGAGCATAGGCTATCCTTTCCTTGGAAGTTATTATCTGATCCGTCCAAATAGGATAACCCACCTTGCTAACTATTTCTTCTAACGCTTTCTGGTCCTAAAAACACAAGACAAGGCCAAATAACCGGAGCCAGGGATTCTATCCAACACCATCTTATCTAAAGAGAATAAAGGAGACCACTCTCATAGAACAAATGAACGATAATTGAAATACCAACTCCTCTCCGAGATTTTATCACGGTCACCCTAATCAGCAAAGCAGGAAATAAAGTAGCCTTGACCATGGAGTAGAATCTCGGGCCTAGACACTACACTCTATCTACTGGTCACAAACTCCTCCATTACCCGTAACATAGCCAATCAAAGCAAAACGCGAATAATCACTCTCCCTCTTCACCTCATCAATTGAGATCTCAACCTCTACATCACGACGGCAAACGTATGACAACTGCAAACCCTTCTGAGCATCACGATTACCTAACTTCAATCCATCATCCTTTTCAACACCTCGAGCTACATCAACATATGACCTAGCCTAAACCCCAAATACAGTAGAGGATATCACAAGACTCCTCACCCCATCATCAGGTTCTTCGACCACAGGATTCAGCATGGAACCCATTTGCTCAGCCTACGATTTCACTCTAACAACACTTCCAACCTGTTCGACCATCAAGTCCCTTTGCTCCCCCACCACTCACAACCATCTGAATCTCATCCGCCCAAGATTGCTTAGGTGAAACCCTTGCATCACGATCACCAAATTCCCTGTCACCACAATCACTTGTGTAACGTCCCGAGAAACTGACAAGGACATTACCGCCATGATCTAGCCATAAGACTAAGCCATAAAGCACACTACAGTAATATCAACCAACCCAAGAATTTTTTACATTATAACCAGATAGGTTTGGTTACAAAACAACGAGATGCAAAAAGAGCGGAACATAAATTTTTCACAAAAAGAGCCTCTTGCACCAACCCGATGCTGCTAGACTATCCACATCTAAACAACACAAGACAACTCTGGCACTTAAACTCAGAGTTCAAGATTACAAGGTTCGCTCATCTACAACATCCCTCCCGGACCTTGTTGGTTCTCTTGAAAGCATTCAAACAATTTATAAAAATGAGACAGAAGGTAAATCAATGGTTTGAACAACTATAGTTGACAAGTACATATACCAGTGCGTAAATTTCATTAAAAAAAAAAAAAACCCCTGCCCAACCTTGTAACAAGTCGTATATTAATTTTATTTTCGAATTTTCACAACATTATGTAAGACATTGTTAAATGAACTACTATACAAAGCAATTTATCCAACAAAACATGTGACTATGTTAGTGATCAATAAAATACTAGAAAATAAACTACCACACAAAGCAGCTTACCGGTAAAACATGTGGTTATGTTAATGATCAATAAAATCTTAGCACAGCGAGATTTTCAAGTTTGGAGTAGTGTCCTCTGGAACCCATTGTCAAATTAGGTGCACAGGTAGTTTTCCGACGTAAGTCTCTGTTTGTGGACTAGATCCATTTATAAGAGCATTGCCCATTTACCATGGTAATTACATACTTGTCCTATCATTGCGTAATGGTAACTATGCACTATAACTTTAATAGACCTTTCTGATTAAATGAATAATCAAGTATACTTGCCGAAAGTCAAGAGAAGTATAAAAAATACACTTGTCAATGATCGAACGGTATGAAATAAGACTTAACTAATGAACCATAAAATATGTTTTGTATTTACCTGCTTGATGAGATTTTTACACTAAATTGTTCTTTGGATACTCTTTCCTTCACAAGAACCAACTTTATACCTCCTTTCTAATGGATTCTTGCCCGGACTATCTATTACTCCAAAACCCTTATTCCCCCTTGGTTTTCAATTTCAGAGAACTTCACTCCCTAGCACTTGATTCCTTCATGCTTTTCTGCTAAAATCTTGATCCTTGCAGTACTGCTTGCCTACTTCTAGCTTCCTTTACCACAATTCTTTGAGTTGTGTGTGGATATTGTGTATGAATGAGTGCGACTTGCTCACCTTCCTCCTGCTTTGTGTATGTGTGTATGTGATTTGTTTTGCTTTTACTTTGTTTAACTCCTTATGTTGGCTTTGGTGATGAGGCATGTTTTCTCCCCTGAACTACACCTAGACACTCACTGCATGCACTTGCCACCTTTCAATGCAAATTGAACTGTTTTCTTTTCCTCCCACTTATCTTTTACTGTGTTGTTAACATTTCAACACACACTTGTACATATTAGAGAACTAGCTATACTAACTTGTAACACAAATAAATTGGCTACTCAACTCTTTTAACTCACAAGCACCTTTACTCGTTAGCTATCAAAAGCTAATCCCTTAATTTTGTTTTCAAATATGTTTACTCTTGTTAATTTTGAATTATCCATTTATATATATATATATTTAATCTTATTTATTTTTCTTTGGAAAACAAAATTAAGGGATTAGCTTATTTATTTTTTTTAATCTTATTTGGAAAACCTACCTAGGTTGGAAATTTTTATTCTGTCCCTAACCGGTCTCAAGTCCGGATAAAATGATGAGGGTTGTGTGTTAGATAACCGACAATCAACACGTAAAAAGTTTTGTTGGATCTCCCAACATGAATATGACGACTTGTGAAAATTTTCTTGAGGCGTACTTCAGTAGCGACGCGTTGCACGGCCTGAGTGCTTCGAAAAATGAGCAAAGGCCGCTACATCGACGCCCGGATGTAGTGAAAAATGAGTAAGGGCTTCAGCATCACGGACGGATGCGGTTAAAGAAGTTAGTCCAGAAAAACAGAGTTCGTTTATCTAGTTGAAACATTAGGACCTTAAATGAAAAACTTTTAGAGGTAGTAGACATAATGGTTAAAAGGGGGATTCATATCGTTTGTTTACAAGAGACGAAGTGGACAGAAAATAAGGCTAAACTTATTCAAAGTACAGGATTCAAACTATGGTATTGTGGTTAAAGTCGAATTAGGAATGGAGTTGGTATAATTATGCGTAAAGAGTTGATAGAAAATGTGGTTAGTATCAAGCGTTGAAGAGATAGAGTGATTTCTATTAAGGTGTTGATTGGGAAGGAAGCGATTAATGTGGTAGGTGCTTATTCCCCACAAGTAGGTCTTGGAGTTTTGGGAAGACATGGATGAAGTAGTACAGTCGATCCCTGAGAGGAAAAAAGTTTTTATTGGTGGAGATCTAAATGGACATGTCGGTGAGGAGAAAGATGATTACTCAGAGGTTCACGGAGGATTTGGTTTTGGTGAGAGAAA
>JAOVYX010017468.1:0-22166 GCA_035668315.1 Drosera spatulata
TTAGCGACCAATGTCAGTGTTTAGTCGCGAAAATGACGACTAAAAATATGAATGGTCGCAAAACATGTTTTATTAAGACAAGCCAAAATGACGACTAAATATCTCCCTTAGTCGCCAAATTTGACGACTAAATGCCTCCTTTAGTCGTCAAATTTGACGACTAAAAATACTGTTAGTCGTTAAATTTGGCGACTAAATATACTATTAGTCGTCAAATTTGGCGACTAAAAAAAATGTTAGTCGTCAAATTCAGTTAGCGAGGAAGGATTTAACGACGAATGTTTTTAGTCGTAATTTAGTCTCCCTTTTGATTTTGCGACTAAAATTCTCCATTTAGCAACTAAAAAATTTAGTCGTCTGTTTAGAAGATTTTTGTAGTGTGTGATCACCATTGTCTTTGGGGAATGGGAGACGGTGCCATATACAAACTGAAAGCGTCTTGTGATCCTGTCGAGGAACGCAGAGAGGAAATTGGGGAAATGATTTTCAAGTACATGAAAGAATGGATGTATGAAGGGGAGATACTACCCGAGACATACCCCCATAGTATCCAGGTTAGGCGGATTGCGAATAATTTGATCAAGGCTTTAGAGAGAGGGACTGATCCTAGCACGGTCCATGATGGTTCAATGAAGCAGTCGGATGGGCTCAAGTGGGAATTCATCGTTGTGGATGAACCGGTCATCAATGCGTTTTGTGTCCCTGGCGGCAGGATTGCAGTTTTTAAAGGATTGCTCGATTTTTTGCGCAAAGATGAGGAAGTTGCTACTATGATCGGGCATGAGGTACGCTTGTGAGAACTTTTTATAATTCTTTGCCAGGATGGTTGTCTTGCCCATCAGGTCGGACATGCTGTGGCTCGACATGGTGTGGAATCCATTGCGAGGATCTTATGGATTATCATTATGGAAACTATCCTTGAAGAGTTTATCATGCCTGAAGTTGTCGTGAAGATGAGTACTTGTCTTTTATTATTACCTCTCTCCAGGAAGTAAGTCTTTACAATGATCTTGTTTCCAATCTATCATGACCTAAATTTGGTTCTGTTTGCTGCTCACCGAGTTCATGTTTTGCAGTTGACCTCCCACCATGTTTTTGAAATCATAGACACGATGTCTTACCAAGTTTACCATAATCTAATATGATGGCAACTATTTAGGGATCATATGTTTCAGAGAGAAACTCTTCAGAATGTTTGTCTCGCACTTGACCTACCATATACCCTTGTCTAGATCAAAGACGTGATAGCTTAGTCACATTGTAGCCTTGGTGTGGTGTAGGCATGTAGCTCTCGATATAATCCGCACCTTTGTGCTGTTATCCCTTTACCTGGGAAGAACAGGAATGAGATTGAAGCCGACTACATTGGTATGATGTTGATGGCTTCGGCTGGTTATGATCCACGAGTGGCGCCAAGAGTGTTTAAGAAGTTCGGGAAGCTTTCAGGATCATCGCCTCACAAAGAGTACCTATCAACTCATCCTACAGATAAAAGAAGAGCCGAGATGCTTTCTCGGCCGCAAGCCATGAAGGAAGCTATGACCATATACACAAAAGTTAACGTAGGATTGAAGGTAAAAAGAAGACATCGTCTAGGAAATCATCGAAAGCCGCTGTTCCAACACCGTCATAGATATCAAGAAGATCCTCACGGACTTATTGGATATTAACTCAGCCTTCGGGAATCAGCTTTATGTTCCGGCAGCAGGTTTTGAATTCATGTTGCTTTAACTTGATTCCAGTCACAATTGTGAAACGTAATGTAGTCCATTCCTACAACGGATTTCTTAGTAGTTACCCTTTATATAGTTAATGCATGTCTCGACGATGCATCCATGAATGCGATCTACATGAAAATAGTATCATAGAGATTCCATTTCTTTTTTTTGCGGTGTGTTGACAACATCTTGGTAAAATTTATGCTCTACTTTAAAAACCAAGAACTTGGTTACCGTACAAAAGTTCCATGATATGAAAGCTCGAGAGTGATCCTAGCTAGTCTACTCGGATGCAAAAGGTAATGCAGTGATTGTTATAAATTATGGATTGAAAAAATTATATTATAATTTATTAAATGTATATAGTTAAATTTTTATTATAAAATTCATTAAAAATTTAATTATACATATTTAATAACTTATAATATAAATTATTCAATTTATAATATAAAATCATCAAGATATACTATTTGTACTAACCCCTACGTTGTTTTTTACAACATACAAGGTTTTCCCTATCATCAAATCATGCAGTATTCGTGATTATGACTGATGACCGACCTCTTTGCTAATCCAAATAATTACTGCATCAATAGATTGATCGGGTTTTATCGAGGCAAAAGACAAACTTTTGGCAAACACAACTAAATGATACAAAAATTATTTTATATTCAGAAACATCAATGTATAAATCATATTATCTCTGTCATAAAATATATTAAATAGTTTAATCCGATATGTAGATTTATGAATGTGTGTTGAATTTTTGTGGAATTTGATAAAAAAAATATTTTATAATGATAGTGAGATATAAGTGGATTTTACGAGAAAGAATGAGAAAAAAAAAAGATGTTAGATATACTATAATAAATAATAATTTATTTTTATTTTTTACATAAAAATATCATCAAATATGATATATTAATTATATTTAATAATAATTTAAATAAAAAATATGATATATAATATTAGAGGTACAGAACACGATGAAACTGGTGGGACCATTGAACGTTACGTTATTTGGAATTAACTACACACGACCCGATCCAATTTCGTCCAACTCTCATACAGTCAGACACGTCGCACCTCCAATACATTCGGTGCTCTTGCCACTTTTCTTCGCCCCCTTCGATCACACTAAACCCCATAATATCGAATCTTGATCGGTTCCCAATTCATCTCCAACCAATGTTTTCCCCCAAAAGAACGAAACCCTTTTGCGATTCGATCCGAAAACTCGCTTCCCATTTCACGAAATCGGCCAATTCAGGTCCCATCGCTCGAGCCCCATTTGAGCCCCCATTGTCGGGCTCTTCTTCGATTAGCTCGAGATTTGGGGTTTTTGCTAGTCGATTGAGGGGTGAAACGAGCACGAGTAAGGGTTTTTGTTTTGTTTCGAGGAGGAATTATTATTCGGATGGGAGACAGGTTCGGCATTTTAGGCCGAGAGGGTATAAGAGGTGGATACAAAACCCGAGGACTGTGTTCATCGTTGTTGTGGTTGGAATCGGTGGCGCGATCACGATCTATTATGGGAATTTGGAGACTGTGCCGTATACTAAGAGGAAGCATTTCGTGATCTTGTCAAGGGATGTTGAGAGGCGGTTAGGGGAAGCGGAGTTCCAAAAGATAAAGGCATCGTTCAAGGGGAAGATATTGCCCGCGATACACCCGGATAGTATTAGGGTTAGGTTGATCGCCAAGGATATTATCGAGGCGTTGCAACGAGGATTGAGCCACGAGCATGTGTGGAGTGATCCGGGGTATGGTTCGGATGGACATGGGATTGTGGTTCATGATGGCGTGAAGCAGGACACGATAATGGCGTTAAAAGGGGATGTGGAGGCAATTGAGAATTGGAGGAAGGAGGATGAGGTTCTTGATGATCAGTGGGTGAAGGACAGTAGGAGGAAAGGTGGGAAGCAACCGACGACTCAGCATTTGGAGGGGCTTAAATGGGAAGTTCTGGTTGTGAACGAGCCGGTTGTCAATGCGTTTTGTTTGCCAGGTGGGAAGATTGTTGTGTTCACTGGGCTACTTCAGCATTTCAGGACTGATCCTGAGATAGCTACGATTATTGGGCATGAGGTGTGCTTACTGGTTGGGCTTATGGACATTGTAGTGGGAACTTCTTGGTTTCCTTGATGTATGTATATTTGCATAATTGACGTTAAATGTTGTTTATATGATGTTGTCTTGTGTGTCAGGTAGGACACGCTGTGGCTCGACATGCTGCAGAACAGATTACGAAGAACTTGTGGTTAACTATCCTACAGTTGATCCTTTATCAGTTCATCATGCCTGATATTGCTAATGCGATGTCATCGCTTCTATTACGCCTACCTTTCTCCAGGAAGTAAGTTTTGCGATTGTTGCATAGATTTTATGTCATCGCTGGCTGAATTTGGTTTTATTTGTTGCTCAGTGATCACTTGTCACTTGTCACTTGCCACTTGCCACGTATAGGAACAGAGGAGATAGCTTGCAATAACCTTTACACCACACCTGTCTTGGATAGCAGTTTCCAAAGAGGAGTATTGGAATGAAATGTCTCATGCTAAAACATTCATGTGGCATTGTAGCATCAATTCCTTTTCTAATGCAGTTTTTCTTTTCTGTTGTCTTCGGAAAACAGGATGGAGATTGAAGCCGATTACATTGGACTACTATTGATTGCTTCCGCTGGTTATGACCCACGGGTGGCACCTTTGGTTTATGAGAAGTTAGGAAAGATTACAGGAGAATCTGCTCTCAGAGACTACCTATCTACCCATCCTTCTGGGAAGACGAGGGCAAAGTTGCTAGCTCGGGCTCAAGTCATGGAAGAAGCTATGAATATATACAGGGAAGTGATTGCTGGACGTGCAATTGAAGGTTTCCTCTAGCTCATCGTCAAAAGCTGTTGATCTCCAAACTTGCTCATTCTGTCCCCGGGACTGTTCTGGAGTGTAATTGTATTGTCGATCTCAGATCACTGTCGTTTTTGTCGGTTCCATGTATTGTTTTCTTTTGTCAAAACTGTGAACATACGGTGTTACCTGGCTGTAGACATACCATGGTACCCGGCGAGGCACCAATGTGGAGAAGATATGTGTTCTGTCCGACTGTGAGCATGTCATGATCTCCACCAACGCACCAGTTTATTGAAGAGCGTATGTGCTTAGTAAGGGTTTGAGGTGCGAAATGTATGTGGTCACCATATAGTATTTGTCAAGTTTTATCACAGATAATGCAGTTCGATCTCCTGTTTTTTATTCCAATCCCTTAGATTACACCGTCTATTATATCTTCCGGTCTGCTATTTATATATGCAAGTTCTTAGCAGTGGAGAGCTAACCGGGGGTCCCCTATGTTTATTTCCTCCCTAGTTTCTTTAGTTTCGCCCCTGGAGCTTCGGAATAAGATCTGTTATTTCTGAGACGGATGGTTGGTGTATCGACCGTTGACGGATTGTTGGTGTATGGTCGTGTAATACCCGAATTTTTTTGAGAATTTAAAAATGAATATAGTAATGTTCCCGACTTTTTGCGTCGGAAAACACGTGGGCGTTATGCCGTCACGGATCCGGTCCATGACAAGATCAAATAAACCGAATGAGTTTTAGGGGTAAAGAACTCAAGAAACTATAAACAGTAACCGAATTCATAACTTACAATCCCAAATACCTGTTTAGTTACAACATTAAAGCGGAAGCTATATAGATCATTTATTACATTTAAACGATATAGACATCTGATCTGTCATAATATCCAAAGCACGTAGATTTATCTATATACATGGAAACTCTCTCTAAGAGCCTTCAGGTGCTGTTGGGGGCATACCTCCAATTACAAAACATAACCGTGAGCTAATGAATCTCAACAACCTCAGGTGTATGAATCCCAATTACAGGGAACTTCCGATAACGGCTATGGCGACCGCCGAAAGTCCCTAAAATATTTTTATATATATAGAAAAATATGGGCGTCATATCACACAATATCGTTTCTCATTGCTTTATATGGCTTTGTATCGCTTTTAAGAGTCATATATTTCTTTTGCATTAATTTAGAGTTCATGATTCGACTCAAAAGTAGCGACAACTCCAAGGATATGACCGACTCGGAGTACAGAGATAAGTTAAAATGTCAATCGTCAGCCGGGCTATCCAATAGGTTCCGTTTTTCGCACCTGCCTACTTTGTGCGTCGCCTTACACCTCTTGTGTGCATTCAATGAGGTATCATTTGCCTGCATTGAGATAATTTGGATCTCCCTGCAGAGAACAACCTGTGGCTCCGTCACAACGACGTAGAAGCCGCTGCATGCATGCAAAACGGATGGGGAATGCCCATCGCTCCCTAGCTAGTTTTCGCCCGTGACGATGACTCAGAGGATAATACAGAAGTGCAATGACTCAAATCCAAGCCACCAAGGCTATTCAAGAAAAATAGAAGATCGCAATGGATCGAAGAAGGGACACCATGTTCGACCTTCTCAATAATTTTAAGAAAAACGACCAATGATCCAACGGATCCACAAGGAATGTCAATGCCGTCCTTATCAGTTCAAGGAGGCGATATTTCTTATTCGTTTGTTTTTCATTAGTTCACATGGATAGTGAAACTATGCTTCACATCCCCCGTCCCTTTTTTTATTAATCATTTAGCGGTCGCTTTAATTTATTTTTTTTGAGGATATATATGTTATAAGGGTGTATTCTAGTTTGTTTCAACCCCAAATATCCCATCATATGTCAAACGTGATCGTTTATGCACGTTTGACGTTATATTTTCATGCGTATGGGTTATATATCTCAAGTACGCATCTAGGTTTAAGGTTCGAAACACGAAAATGTATTTTTCCTGACCAGAAGGCCGTCGCGGCCGTGTCGTCGCGGTCGCGACACAGGCCCGTCACGGCCGAGATACGTTGTATATATTATAATTGTAATATTTAGTTTATGCATGAAAATTTAGATTTACCTTTTTCCTCCCTCAATTTCAATTCTCAATCATACCATCTTTCTCTTTTTATCTTCTTTAATTTTTAATCACATAATACTTTTTAAAAATAAAAATATCGCAAATAATTTAGGATAAAAATAAAAATAACAAAACGATATAATTATTTTGAAACGAAAATAATAATTATTACGAGAGAAACGGAATACATCAAATACACCCTTTTAATTCCCAAATCCCAATTGGGTTGGGCCTAACCCAAATGTCGAAGGAATAACCTAATCGTGCGAATCTCCAGATTCCACCGCACTTGTTCTGTTTGTTGGGCTACTCTTCCACGCCCACACTCACTCACACGACTAATCTCTTCACCAAATCAGAAATTTTTTTGGAGGGTCCCAAAATCTCTCCTCTCTCGCAAAAATCTACACACGGATAAGTGGGCTCCTCCTCTCATCTAGGGTTTGTCTCTCATTCTCTTCTCCTCTCCCCATTTCACTCCACTCCATTTCTGCTCGATTTCAATTTCATTCAGTTTCCATAATCTAATACTACTAGTCTAATAGGAACTCAAATAACATACTAGCTTTCTCGTCATCATTTTGAACTAAGATTAGTAACAAATTCCGTTAATCTCAACTGGGTCATGCCAATTTATGATTTTGGTTGCTAATCTGAGATGGGTTTTGCTTTAATTGAATTGGGTTTCGGCTAATTTCATCTGGGTATTCGTCTTCATGTTGATCCCAAAAAACAGACATGGAAACCGCTTGTTATCTCAACCACCACCACGAAACCGCCAGCCCCGCCGCCAACGACGACTCCGACGAGGGTTTCCCGGTGGACCCACTGCCCCCAGTGGACCCCGCGCACGGGCCCACCATTGTGTACCAGCCACTGGCCCCACTGGCCGCCCCCAAGGAGGAGCCATTGCTAGAGGGGTCAACAACCGCTCTGGTTCCTGCGCCTTCGCCATCGTGTAAGGTGGTGAAGTTGAAGGCGAAGAGGCCGTCAAAGGACCGGCACTTGAAGGTGGAGGGCCGCGGGCGGAGGATTCGGATCCCGGCGACCTGCGCCGCCAGGATCTTTCAGCTGACACGAGAGTTGTGTCACAAGTCAGATGGAGAGACCATCAAGTGGTTGCTCGAGAGAGCCGAGCCAGCCATCATTCAGGCCACGGGAACCGGGACCGTCCCTGCAATCGCGGTTTCGGTCAACGGGACTCTCAAGGTCCCAACGGATCCTGTGCCATCGATCAAGTTGGAGAATGTGAATGATGATGATGATAACAATCATTCCAAGAAGCGGGGGAGGATAGGCAATGTCGATGATGTGTTCGATGTCAATGAGGTTCCTAGCGGGTTTGCTCCGGTTATGGCGACTGCCAGCACGGGCGCTGGTGTCGTCTATGAGGGTTTGAATGTGGGGAGTCAAGGTGGGTTTGTCCCAATTTGGCCAGGGAATGGAATGCAAGGTGCATTCTTCATGGTTTCATCGAATGTGGTTGCTAATGGATCGCCTTATCACCAGCAGCAGCAGCCTCAGTTTTGGGCTATTCCGGCTGCTGCTGCCCCTCTGTATAATATAGCAGGGCAGGCTGTATCGAATTATGGTGATGGGTTGGTGTTTTCGGGTGGGGATGATGGTGCAAGGAATGAGAAAGAGACTGGTGATGTGAGTAGTGGTGGTGGCAATGGGATGCTGAGGGACTTCTCTTTGGGAATGTATGATTCGGCGGAACTTCGGTTGATGAGTGGCGTTGGTTCGGCGTCTGAAGCACCATCGGAGGGTGAATCCGTGGCAGCTCCGTCGTGTTCTGAGGTTTGATGCTGGCCGTTCAATGTCGACGGAGTTCAGTTAGGTTGATGATCAGGGTTAGGAGTGCTTAAAGATTGTGACAATGTGCAAACATACACACACTGAATTTTGTGTTTGGTTAGGAGCATTTCTTATGTCATGGCTTTTAAGCTTTTGTCTAGTGTTTTTGTAGGATTTAGTGTAGTTTGTTGCTATTGGGACATGATTCATGGCCGTGAGCTCATGTAAAAGTTGTTCTAGTCAAAATCCAACTGTCTTTTTATGTCTAATCCATCCATACATGTTGAGATTCTATCTTATCCTTTCTGGAAGATTCAAGGATGATCATGGGTACCGAACCTAGGCATCTGTGATACGCCAACTTTAACTGATTTCTGTCAAACATTACGATACCTATCGTCGATCGATATCAAAGCCGATGAACGAAGAGGGAATGTGTGCACGTGAGAATAGCAAAACGCACGTGATACTGACTGGTAAAACACAAAAACTTTGTGGGACGGTGGATGGGGTGGTGGTGGGGTTCCGTGGAGGCTGGTTGGTCAACAACAAGCTCGAATGGAAAAAGGATTGGCTTACCAACTGGTGGGGCGTACTGGGACCAGTTTGCCTTGCACGCTGGAGCGTGGGCCAAAAGCTATGTGGCTTTGAAGTGGGCCACGCCACCACACCCTATGAGGCCATGACCCCAATCTTTAAAAATTGATAAAAACACCTAATTATTGTAACATTTTTTTTCATGTATTGTTATATAAATAATTTGAAAGAATTCTTTATTTATCTAAACAACATAATTTATATTTTTTATTGATTACAGGTTATTATATATAATGTTTATTATCATTAATATTTCGTAATATTTCTAAAAAAACAACGTTTGATAGTCGCGCAACACCGGTCAAAGATTATATCGTTATGCATATCTGATCAAAATATTGTAATTTTTTTAGGACGGAGTATGTGAATTCTTCTATTTCTCATGTGAAATAAAAAGATTCAATTTTATATTATTAATTAATTTTAAGTTTCAAATATATTCTTCTTTTAACAAAATTAGTTCTTAAAAAAAATTAAAACTAACTACACATGATCAGTTTTTCTTAATCCCTAAATCTTTCTTATTCGATTTTCAATAATCTTTTTTCTGATTTGGATCCTTAGAATTTGACAATAATCCTAATTCTTTGAAATGATCGATCAGTTCGAAAAATCGACCAAATCATTCATAACTAGATTATTGATTAATCCGTAAAAAATTTAACACAAATAAGAATATCCATTCTAGTTGGTTGATAATGTTATAGCTCCGATGAGCTGGAGCACAGCTTCACTTGCTTCATCTATTCTCGGTAGAAATGAACCGATAAAATGCGATAGGTCAGCTAAGGCCCAGCCCTCTTCAGGTTTTACGTTACACCAGCGTATTGTTATGAGATTTGAAAATACTAGACTAAAAAGTAATGATTGATAATTTGGTTAGGGATGATTTGATCGATTTTTCTCACTAATTGATCATTTCAGAGAATTAGGATTATAATTAAATTTTAAGGATCGAAATTAGGGAAAGAAATCGAAAATCAAATTAGGGTTAGATTTAGAGATTAAGGAAAATCGGATATGTGTAGTTAGTTTTAATTCTTTTCTTTTGTTTTTGTTTCTTGTAAGAATTAATTTTATTAAAAGAAAAATAAATTTGAAACTTAAACTTTATTTATAACATAGAATTAAAATTTTTTATTTCACAAAATATAATTAAAAAATTAAAAATTTATAGAATAAAATTAAATATTTTATTTTTATTTTGCTGGCCAGTGAGAAAAAGGAAAGAAAGAATGGGGCGTGGGCGATGTTAACCTCGATTTTTCTTGTTAGGTTTCAGTCAAGCAACAGATTATTTTGAGAGAACGTGCGTGTCAGTTTGTGAACCATTGACTCAGAATGCCCAATCAAAACCTTCACATCTCGACCGCTGCTTTTCCCAAAATCGGTATTATCATGGATTGGGCGGTAAATAATGTCATTCTGATCGTGAACTTGTTTCATAAAAATTTGATTCGAATATCATTTATGAACCACATGAATTAAATTTAAACTTAATTTTATATTTATAAAATGAAATAAATTAAATCTGAATCATATATGACTCGGTTTGATAGATTCACGAGCAAATTCATTTAAAAATTCATGAAGTCAGTTCAACAATAGGTTGTTTAAGTCTCAAATTTAGATATATATATATATATAATTTATTATTCATTAATATATACATAATATTCAGGAGATATGTAAAACTCTCATATCCTATATATTTTTTCTATTTTTCTAAAAACTATCATATCCTTATCTATTTATATAAATAAAGTTAATTTAGTCTTTCTTGGTATCAAAGAAACCAAAGTTTGGTTATTCCTATATTAATTACAATAATATAGATTTATGGGTACATTTGACCTAATTAATTTATGGCTTTTTTTTATTTGTTCATCTATTTAATTTACAAAGACACTATTTTTTAGTTCTATATTAATTACAATACTATATATTTATGGATACATTTAACCTAATTAATTTATGATTTTTTTTCTTTTATTTGTTCATTTATTTAATTAAAAATGACACGTCATTTTTTTTGTACATATTTCATTGATGTACATATATAAAAAAAATATCAACTCATCATTTATCTTATTTATCACTTGAATCATGTGTTAGTACACGAAATAAAATAATTCTATGGTGAAATTATTTTATTTTAAGAGTAAATAAAATTCAAACATTTAGTATCATTTTATTGTATCAGTAACAAAGAATTTATTTTATAAATATATATAAAACAATGTTTGTATTTCTACATACCAAAATTTCAGTTTTTTGTTATCAAGTTAACAGCACATAATATTTATGATGAAAGATTTGATCTATTTCATTGTAATGACACTTTATTTTTTCTTACCTAATATTAACATTGATGTGACATGTGAAGAGAAAAATAAAAATAAAAAACAACAATAACCTATGATTTAACTCATTATAACTTGAAGAAAAAAATAACCGAAAATACCATCTAACCAAATTAATTATCATGAAGTACCATCCTCTTTTTTTTCCCATAAAGTATCGTTTGTCATTTTTTTCAGATTTTTTTTAGAACGTATTATTTTGTGTGATTTTTGAAGATTTGATTTTATTCTTTTTCTTTTTGTTTTGAATTCTAATCTCACGCTTTGGAAAATTTATTAGCAGAATCTTTTCGACTATTTTTTTCTTCTTGTTCGAACATTCTCCTTTTTCTCTCATTCTCTGTCAAATACTTATGCATGAGTTTTTTTGGTTTATTATAGTGGTTGAGAAGGAGGTGAGGAGGGGAGCGAGAGGAACTGCTGTTTGTCCCATTTATATATGATCCATGCTCGTGTGACAGAGAAAAGCTAGTGCAGCGAATGGGATAGTTCTAGCCGTAAGCGATGGATGTTAGGGAATGTGCGTATCCTTATTACCTTTTGAAGATTAGATGATGCACCTTGCATCGGAGGTTTGTCTAGTACATTCATATTTTAGTTGGTTTAACCCAGTTCTGGGTCATGCATTCCTTTCAAATGATAATATCAGCTTGCAATAAAAGTTTATATCCTAAGAAAATTTCTATGATTTTTTCTATGTTGTATGTTTATTTCAGTTGAATTGCCTTTCTAGAGATCTTGCTTTATCTTTTAACCGAATTGCCTCTATACGCATGGAGCTTAGGATTTTTCCGCAAGAGACGATATGCACGTTTTATCTCTCGAGCCTTGTTCCGTTGGTTGTATTGGGTTTTTGTGTTTCATCGGGTGTTCGACCATGACAAATACTTGTGTGATATATTATATACGGACGATAGGGAGCGGTATGCCAGTTGCTCGTCTTCCTCATCGTTTTTTCATTGGAGCGTCAGTGAGACTGTGAAGACCCAAATCATGATGACAAAACCCAACTGCCGTCTGATTTTATTACAGTATTTCTGATTTTATTACAATATATCTTTTTCATTCATATTATTACTTATTCATTCATTTCAATTTTTTTGTTTTGATCGAAATACATGCTTGGATGGCGTTTTTGTCGGGTTGAAGATGACGAATCTGATTCTTGATCGATTCGAGTACAACGATTATGACATACTAACGACGGTTGTCGACAAAGGTTGACGACAATGATAATGTACTGACGTACAGCACGTGGTTTCAGTACGTGAGCGAGACGACGATGGTTTCCGCATTGGAAGTAGATTTGGATTTGAAATTAATTTTGTTTAGGAAAGCCAGCATCTTATGTAATCAATGATAGTTTTGTTAGGAAAATAAATATGATGTATAAATATTTCAACATGAAAATTATTGGAATATATATTGATTGGGTATCTATTGAAAAAAAAAAAAACAAGATGGAAAACTTCTGTGTTATTTAATTTATTCTCCATAGGGGTACTGATGGAGAAATCTTCCCAACTTAAATAGGTTAGTCTAGAAAGTAAGATAATCTTATTGTAGAACTACTTAATTCAAACATAAAGTGAAATTCATTTGATTAGTCTTTTTCTTTTTTCTAATATTGAAACGTATTGGTTAATGATCATATTTTTTTTTACCTTTTTTTCATCGAAAAAATGAAAAGAAAGAAGAAATACTAATTATTTAGGTTTGAAAAAGAAAAATTATTTATGATAATATTGAGGACTAGTTGATGATATTTATTCTTATTTTAGTATAATAAATGAATAGCTACATATGCTATATTCAATATAAAGTTATCCAAAATATGAATATAATTAAAAAGATCATAAAATTATATAAAATTACTTCAAAAAGGTTAAAAGAAATAAATTTATATATTTGTATCCAAAAACCAGATTAAGGAGTTGTATATATTAATAGAATTATTATTAGGTGATTGTATGTGCAAATAAAATGAGTTTTTTTAAATTCAAGGTCAATTGGCATATTAACTCTTATTTTTAATGTCAATTTAATCGATTTAAATTTTTAGATAGTGATTTTAATGATTTTTTTAAACTAAAGTTCTATAGATATTGTGAATTAGTTATATAAGGTTGGGCTCGGTTCGAGCTCGATTAGGCTCGAATAAGTGTATGAGCCAAGGCAAGTTGAGCCTGAATCTAACTATTTATCAAACATATTTGACAAGCTCGGTTCGATTAAACTCAAATCAAACTTGAATTCAAGCTCAAGCCTATTCAATCCCTAGATGAGTTGAGCCCATGCTATGTCCGATTCGGCTTGACTCGGTTTGGTTCGGCTCATTTAGAGCTCTAATCGTGGATGCTCCTCCAACTAAGTTTCTGTTCAACGAAGAAAAATATCGAGCAGGATTGGGAGTTCAATCTCTTTCTCCAGAGAATAAGAGGTTGCTCGAATATGAAAGTATGTCGTTTCACACATATCTCATGCGAGACCCTCCGGATGAACTCTGTTAGTTGAGATCAGGGGGATATCGGCATAATGTTGCACCTTTACCTGGATTGAAGATTGAGAACCGTAACGTTGTGCGTCTTCCTGGATTGGAACTTGCAAGCTTCCCTGTTCTCTTCCTTGGACCTAAATGTTATCCGTGGCATTGTAAAATAATACTGTATTTGCTTGTGTTTATTAAAAAAATAAATATGTTGTTGTTAATATTTCATCATACAGGATGACTGTTTTGCTCCCTGAGAGCATAAGAGTCTGATTCTTGCTGTTACTCACTCCCTGACTGTTTTGCATCTGCGGGCAGTGTCAATGAGACTTCTTGGTGAACTGGAATAGATCACTATCGAGATGATCTTAATTATTAACACTAGGATAACCAAAGACGAGAACTATTTCAGTCTTTTATAGTGGCAACTCCTGTCTCCGTGGTCTACTTAGAGCAACCGTCCTGAATTTCATCTTTGGAACTTGGAATTGTCATGCAATTTTGGCGCGCGATTCTATATGACTAGCAACGTTCACAGTCGTGGTTGCATTTTCCAAAGCTCATTTCCTACGCTTAACCAGGCATTTTAGCGTGATGACCAGGTGTCTCTCCCAACAGCATTTGTTTGCTGGATCGACAATGCTGTAGGCTGCAGTGGCTGCTTATTTGCTGTATCAACCAGTGCTACATTGCTTCGCATGCGAGGAACGTTTAACCTTGCTTGGGGAATAGAAACAAGGATATTCGACAACAGAACCAATATAAGCTGGCGACTACATTGGAATGCCATTCCAGATGGATATTTAATCTTACTACATTACATTGCCTGTGGAGCCAAGATGTTGCTTCCGCACTTCCAGTATAGATCTTGGCAGCGAAGAAATTCTACTGTATGTTAGGAGAATGGATTGCTTATTACTGTATTAACCGTCCTGGACTAATTCTGATCCTTTACTCCAATACATCATAATCCTTTGTCGTTCTCTGATACTACTCACGCATATGTTTTTGTCAGCATAACATTACTGTCGGCATATGTTTAGTCTTGATCTATAAAAGAGAGAAGATGTAAATTGTAACATCCAAAGAAAAGGTTAAAAACGGTTTGATAGCATTATCAATAAGATGCATCTTTTTTTTCGATAATTCATCACTTTAACACATATACAAGTTTTTCAGGAGGTCAGCCATCACTGAAAAACGTTTAACCAGTGTTTGGTGTGAAATAATATAGTGATGGATTACCTCCTGAAAATTTTTTCAGGATATATACAAATAAGGTTAAAACACACTGAAAAAGGATTAATATTGATTTGTGGTATTAGTTTTAAACCTCGAAAACGGTTCAAAATATTGATCCAATAAAGAGAATTGATAAACAATAGAACCTACCAGTCGAACTCTCTTAAGCAAAAAGTGACGATCGATTTATAAACCAATAACGATCACTGGTTTCGTACATAAACTCGTACGGGCAAGCCAATGCATTTTCAAAAGCGATGCTGTGATCTCCTTCCCCACATAGATTTCTTCCACACTACAAAAGCAATTAAATAGCCCATATAGTATAATCCTTCCGTCCAACTCATAAAAGGCCAAAAGATACACGCATTACTCACTCCATGAGTGTAACGTGACACAGTATCTATATTATTTATTACATATTTTGATAATATTATTTTTTATTATTAAATAATAAAATATGATTATTATTTTGAAACGGTTTATAATACATGACTTACATTATTTTCATAATAATTATACTAAAAAAATATTATTTAATTATTCCGTGAATCATTCATAATGCGATCAATTTTATTACTTACGTTGACAAACATTGTACTCCCCCGTCCTATATATTGTGCAATGACGCGCACTTCAAGGTTCATCGTTTTTATTTTTAATGATGTCAACGAATTATTTTTTGAACACAATGTTAAACTTCACAACTTAATATATTATCAGTTTTTTATCATAATTTTTCAAAAAATGATATTCGAACATTCCTCAAATACTTTGAAATGTGTGTTGTTCTAATGTTTTCAGTATGGAGGTGGTACGTTTTATGAGACGGAGGAAGTACTCCCTCCGTCTCATTATAATTGCAAACATTTGATCCAATACACAGTTTTATATGTGTATTAAATTTTGATGAATTTTGATGAAGGAAGATTATTTCTAGGGATTTAGAAGGGGAAATGAAAAAGGAAAAAAAAAATGATGTGATAATTTGATTATATTAATACAAATTCATTATCATATTAAATAAATAAAAAATAAAAATATTGTAAATAAGTTGAAACTAACAAAAAAAAATGTTAGGAAATAAATTAGGACGGAGGGATTATTTTGTTTTTCGATACTATTATTATATGCTCCACGAATCTACACGAGTGACAGCAAACGTGATGAATGTTGGAGACACATAGAGTACCGTTTAAACATATAGAATCACAACTCTTGCATAAGAAGGAAGAAAGTTTGCAAAATAGGTAGAGGGTTTGCAAGTATAGTACAGTATAGAAAGGAGAGTTGAATACTCCAGTTGTCATCTTTTCTTCAATTGATGATACTTCAACAAAAGTAACAAGCTATTGAATAATGATGAATCCATTATTCTAGCTAGATCAAATTTGCAAAACAAAACATAAAGTAGTCCTTGTAACATTATTACCAGGGTAGAAGGCTATGGAATAAAGAGAGACAAAACCACTCGTTGCTTCAATTTGCGACAAAAATATATCAAAAATGACAAATTCATCGTAGATTGGTCTCGAAACATGTTTTACAACTTGATTCGTCTAAAGTTATTTGTTCTACATATCATATGGGATCTTTAGTTTGATGCTTGAACTCTTCCTTGATCATGAATTTTGTGTACTGTGACATCACCCTATTAGAGATATACTTCGATATGTTGATTTTGCAGTGCAATAAGATCATTCGCAGTAGTTTTTTTATTTCTATCCCTATAATACAGTGTTATAATGTCATTTTCTCTGTATAGAGATCCAATTTTTTACTCAGTGATGTAGTAGATTCCCTATATAGATTTTGATATTTTGAATTTATTAATTTTTAATACTCTTTCTTTCCAAATTAATTGAAACGTTTTTTTTGTCAGTTCTAAAATATATGAAACGTTTTCATTCTTGATAACCTTTTAATATGAAAAAATAACAAATCAATCTCATCTGTTACAGTACATCAGCTAACTTCTCTCACAACTGCTACAGTAATCTCTATTATCATCAAAAAAAATATTCATTCTTCATCAAAATTCACACAAATTCAACACTCGCATAAACTCCCACGGTGATTCAAAAAGTTTCGATTAATTCAGGACGGAGGGAGTAATATATTGAAATATTATATATTATTAATACTTTTTAGAATATTTCAGCATATAATAATATTTTATTAATTTTAAAAATAATATGTTTTGTTTTGTTTCACCTAAAATAATTTAATTTTTTAAATATTTGTATTTTTTTCTAACAAAAATATTAATTTTATATTATTTTAATAATATAACTTATATAAGGAATGAAACTTTAATTTCTCAAATAAAAAAATATAAGATATAAAAAATTATATAAAAATAAGGATAAAAAATCTGATGTACGATTTTATTTTTTTTAAGATTTCTTATATATATGAATAAAAAACCATACAAAAAAAACTACGTGACGTAACCGTCTCTAATTGGAAGAAACCGGGCTGGATGCATTAACCACATGCGATGCGTTGTCGACTCCTGATTGGCCCATCCAAAATCTTTTTATTGTACGATGATATCGACAAGCAGACTGCTAGCCCACTCTAATTTTCCACGATCTATCAAGGCTGGAGTATATGCTAATTGCATTTTTTTAAGTTACCCTCTCTTTTCTTTATACATTGATAATAATAAGATAAAATCTGATTCATCTAAAATTTCTTTTCATAAGATTTTGATGGATAATTTTGTCTTATCTTAACCTTGAAAGAATAAAAATATAACTTATATTTATTTATTTTTTATATTTTTTTAGAATTTTAGGTCGTCTATTCCGACACAAAATGAAGCATATTCCATGCTTGTGTAACCCAAGAAGACATTTTTTTTTAATGGTAGTAGAGTTACTATAACGATAAAAAAAACCAATAAATATAGTGTGACAGGTAATTATGTTTTTAGATGTTATTTTGATGAAAATTTTATATAAAAAGAACTACAGTATTTTATATATTGTGAAATAGTCTAAGTAAACAAATATTATTTTTATCCCATAATAATTATATTTTTTTATTTTTTTTATCCTATTATATTTACAACATTTATTTTATGCAGGTAAATTTAGATTCATCTCCTTCCTCTCTCTACTCCAATTCTCAACCACACAATTTTTCTCTTCTCATCTTCTTTAATTCATAACCACATAATACTTTCTAAAAATGAAAATGTTGCAACCAATTTGGGACGGACCAAAATGACAAAACGATGTAATTATTTTGGGACGGAGATAATACATATTTTGACACCATATTTATTACTAATAAATGTTATGATATAAATTTTATTTTTATCCAGAATTATCAATTTATAAAGGGGTTTTTACCCTAAATTATAAAAACTTTAAAAAAAACCAAAAAGATACATAAGGAATCTAAATTTAAAAAACATATAATTTATCAATCTTATTTCAATCTCTAACCTTATTTTCATCTTCACCTCAACCCCTACCATCACCCAACTGCCATCGGGTTCTTTACCGAAATCCAGCCACCGTCGTCAGAATCTTGGTCGGAATCCGACCACCTTATCGGAGACCTCGTCGGAATTCGACCACCTCGTTGGAGACGCTGCCGAAATCCGACCGCCTCGTCGGAGACGTTGTCAAAATCTGATCACCTAGTCAAAATTCAATCTTCTTGTCGCAATCCCAAAATAGAGCATTAGTTCAAAAGGAAATAGAGCGTCCGAAGAAAAAAAAACAGAGCGGCTGAAGGAGAAAAAAAAACAGAGCGGCTGAAGGAAAAAAAAAAACAGAGCACCTGAAGAAAAAAATAGAGCGTCAAAAGAAAAAAAAAAAGACAGAGCGTCTGAAGGAAAAAAATAGAGCGTCCGAAGAAAAAAAAAACAGAGCACCTGAAGAAAAAAAAAACGTATGGAAAAAAAACAAAGCGCCTGAAAAAAACACAGAACGTATAAAAGGAAAAAATATTTTTATTCACACAAGCTACACTATAAAAAATATTCTAATGATAAAGAAAATAATGTCAAAAAACACAAAACCTTTACAACAAAATTGTTTAACATTTGATCAACATTGTTTCTCTCCGATATTTCATCGAACATCTTCATTGCATACCCCACCATCCACTTTTCGTATATAAATCTACAAATCAAGTCCTCATAAACCATCTCCATGAGTTGATAGATCATAAGAAAACAAAAAATATTACAAAAAACATCAACATTATTTTTAAAAGTATCAAAAATTTTCAAATATAGTTTCTTCCACGACGAAACACCAACAATATCAAAAACACTGTCTTATAAGAAATCGCTTGAATTAACAACTCTAAAATCATCAGTCGACCTTCGTAATCATCAATTGATGTTATCAGAGTTACTGTTGAATTGACTTTCTCCAAAGACATCGAAGAGCTCTTTTGACTTGGATCCGTCGTCTGTAGTGGAGATGGAGGGATCGTGTAAGGAGACCGAGGAAAGATTATGATGGTGAAGATGATGTCGCGGTGGTGGTGGATATAAGCGAAGGTGGATTTGATGGAGGAAGATGAGATTGTGGGAGGAGGAGAGAAACGTTGAAATTGTATGTTTTAGGAATTAAAATTTCATATTAATGTTTTTAAAATTATATGTTTGGATAATTTTTTGATTTATGATATTATATTTCATGATAACTTTGTAAAAAATATTATTTGATGATTTTACGAATCATTCATAAATCTATCAATTTTATCACTTATATAACCAAACATTGCTATCATTATGAAACACTGGGGGTATTGTCTATAGTTTCGTTTTTTTTTGAATGAAAAATATTGTCTATAGTTGAAACGGAGGGTGTATCATTTCTTCCCTTTCCAAAAAGAAAAGTTGGAAAAGTCTACCTTTCCTCTGTTGGCTGCTTGCGTTGTCTATCCCGTCTTCTTAAATTGCCAAATCAAGCTAAGCAGTGGTGGGTAGCTCTCCCCTCCCCTCCAACCAAACAACACACACTTTTTCTTTGAATTTTCTTTCCATTTTTTTGGGTTGTACGGATGAGGGAAAAAATATCTGAAAGTGACTGCTCAAAAATCCAAAAAAGAAAAAGAGAGAGAAAAAAAAAAAAAAAAAAAAGGAGACGGAGAGGATGAATTGAGGGGGAACACGAATATGAATATAATTGTCTAGATGAAACTTTTGTTTGGCATCAAAGTCATTTTGGGGTTTTAGTCTTTTGTGGGAAAAAAAAGAGAACGAGAAGGAAGAGATAGCAACCACTTTCTTTTCTGATCCTCCTCTTCAAATTTGTCATCTTTGGTCTCTCCTTTGCTCCTTGCTTGCTTTGTCATCTTTGGTCTCCTCCTCTTCTTGATCTTGTTCTTCCCCATTTTAAAAATCTAGTAGGATCTTTTTTGTTCATGATCTGGTTGTTGAGAATCAGTTTCCATTTGGGGGACTCATTGGGTGTTCTAGGGTATCTTTCTTTGAGGATTTAGTGTTGATTTTGTGTAAAAAGACACTTTTTCCATTTGGGTTAACTTTGTTGATAGATCTTGAACACTTTTTCGGGTGAGAAATCAAAAGGGTCTTCAAATTTGTGAGTGTTTTTTGTATTTTTGGTGAAAAATTAATCAAATTTCATATTTTTGTTTCTCCTACTCCTTTGTCCGTACAGCTCTTGATCACCGAGAAAGAGCCTATTTTGGTAGCATGATTTTTCATGTTCATGATATTGAGTTCACAGTACATAAAATTACTGCTCTCCTTGATCAATTATTTTGTCTATGTGATCGTAGTTTTTTCAGATACCTGAGTTGTTCTCTTCGCTGTTGTATTTGTAGGTGAAAATGGCGAAGGGTCGATGCAAGATTGAGATGAAGAGAATCGAGAGCTCGACGAGCAGGCAGGTCACCTTCTCGAAGCGAAGAAACGGGATGTTGAAGAAAGCATACGAGTTATCGGTTCTATGTGATGCCGAGGTTGCAGTCATCGTCTTCTCCCAAAATGGAAAGCTCTATGAGTTTTCAAGTACTTCCGAGTATGATAATCCATGTCTATTACTGTTTCCAATTTAAAGACATATTGTGCATGAAATGACTCTTTGTTGTGTGGTTTTCTCTCTTTCTATTGTTGTCCTAGTACTATATTACTTTGTAGTATGTAGCATAAGAATTGAATAACAAAATTGATTCTCTTGAAACAATTATGTGAAGGTTGGTTTGGTGATGAACAATCTTTCTCTAACCATATGGCTATAAGTCCGCCACTTCCTGAGGGCATTAGGGAGAGACCACCGAGAGGTGAAAGCTTAGTGCATTTAGATGTAGCTCGTCGATGATGACCTTTAATTTTCTTGCCTTTTAAGGTACTGCATGACTAGTGATTATCAAATGATGGATATCAAAGAAAATTCAGATTGTGAACCCGATCAAACGTAGGTGCTTACTGCTGGATTCCTTGAGATGAATAGGTAATGCATGAAGGATCAGATTGGTGAAAATTTTAACACAAGCCTAAAATGTTGGAGAGATTCAGATCCTGATCATAAGGTTTGTTCAACTGTTCAAACTAGTCTATGACTTAAGAAAATGATCTTTCTCTTGTTTGTCTGCCACCTTGGCTCATATGATCAGCTTATAGAGCACACACTCGATTTATGTGCCGATCGTTTGATATTAATCAACACCTTCCAAATACATAGCAACCTAGGGGAGGAACTATATCAACATATAGATCATCACCTAACCTAGTAGCTGTCCATAAGACGGAACCATACACACTCGATTTAAGTGCCGATCGTTACACACTCGATTTATGTGGGAGTCTTATACCTTGACTATTTGATTCATAGATTCATCATAACTGTGGCACATCAGCCTCTTCGCATGACGTTATATGTCTTGACATCAGATTACACAGTTAATTAACCTCAAACATTGCTCAAAGTATAATTATTGTCGAGGATCCAGTTTTATCAAAAGTGCAAACTGATAATAGTATGTTTATTATATCATTTCTATCT
>JAOVYX010017469.1:0-22162 GCA_035668315.1 Drosera spatulata
AATTAATTTATTATAACTGTCGCGGGCAGGAAAGGGAAAAAAAATTGTTTTTCTTGATTCCAGTGGAGTATCATATTTTATTTTTGTTTTAAGTACCAATCCCTCGACGACTGAGACAGTTGTTGGTAGATGTTTTTAAAGGTGACTAAACCCTTGAGCATGGAAAGGATTATCATCGAATATGGTTGTCGTCGAGTCATGATATGTCTGATTCAAGGGAAACAAATATTATCTTGATTTTTGACGAAGACATCCTTGAAGATTGCTCAAAATTTGATGATGCCCTTCGCTCAAGCGTTATTATCGAATAATTGTTCTTGGGGCCATATCAAGGTTTATGGTTTATGTAAGGTCGCCCACAAAATCACTAATGGTGTCTTCAAGTGATTCATGATAGTAACACTTGGTCAACAATAGCCTTCATCTAAAAAAAAAAAAAAGACTAGCTATTGTCGACTTTTCTAAAATATAATTCATAAAAATGACTAAAAAAATCTAATTGTTATACAATCAACTTTTTGTCATATTATGCCAAATAAATATTCTATCCGTTTCAACAACACTTCAAAAATGATGTTATTCAACACTTTTTTCAAAAAAAATATCCAACACATACTTTTATGTTTCACTCTAATATCAAACAATATATGATCGTCCCATAATCTTCATAACATGAAAGTATACAATTTGCATAACGATTGATATTACATGACAAATTTATGTAAAATTGATCGTTTTGTCTTAAGGATCAAATTTTACCTCGACAAATCTATTATATATAGAGTTGCACTAAGATGTCAGATGATAAATCATTAGATGATATGTCAGACCATTAACGTATTTATAAAACTTTCAAAGGACATTCGAGTAATTTCATTTTAACTAAATTAAGAGAATCTTAATTACCAAAAAATCTATTTTATATATAGTTACAATAAAATGTCCAATGACAAATCATCAGATAATATATCAGATTATTAATGTATTTATAAATTTTTTAGAAAATTACACAAATTTATAGTTTTGGAAAACTAATATCAAAAATATATACACAGAATCATATTCCCCAAAATATACAATTTCATCCCATTCACCTCTCTGTCCTTCCTCCTGGTCAACCTTCTCCAAAACTGTAACGCCCCGAGCTCTGCTGTTAGGACACGTGGCGTTATGTCATCACGAACCCGATTCATGATAAGACTAACTAAACCAAACGGGTTTAAAGGTACTGAGAGTCAAGGAAAATACCTGTGATACTTCAATTCAACTTGCTCAGCTATTACAAGTCATGTTACATCATAAGTGCGGAAACTATTTAGTTGTATAGTTTGACGACATGATTAGTATTTGCCATTTATTACATATCCAAAATGTCTACAGGTTTCATCATATTATTTTCCGAAATACATAAGGCGGTTAACGTCCTCACTGGTCGTCTGGTATCTCACCTGCAAACTGAATACATAACCCGTGAGCATGAAACTCAGTAATCTAGAGCATATGCCTCACATTTACAGGGTACTCCCCCGATTATGGCGAATCGATGAGTACCAGTAAAATATTTATTTTTTTTAGGAAAATAGGTATGCCATACTGCGTAAAAGTATTTGCATGATTTCACGTTTCTTATGCTTTGTTTTTGTCGGTATGGGCCCATGACTCGAGAGTTTTCAAAAGACAGACTCTGAATTCAAGACTTGTCAATCGTCAATCGGGTTACAAGAATCCGTCGATTAGATGCGTACGTGCCGAGATTGTACGTCGCCTTACACTTTAGTGGATAAAGTGCGCTTCCAACTGGCTCTATTCCCTCCTCGTTGGGATAGATTTAGGCCTCCCTGTAGAGAGTAACCGGTGGCCGCGTCACGTCCAACATTTGAAACCGCTGCATGTATGCTAAGAGGATGGGGGCTGTCCAACGCTCCTTACCTAGTTCAGTTCACCCGTGACGATGACTCAAGAAGATTGAGTAGAGTTTAATCTTGATGACTTTCACTTGACATTCGATAAAGATTTTCAAGAAGGAACATCACGTTCGACCTTCCTCACGATAATTTGAGCAAAGCGAGATGATGGCAGTGCCAAGCTCGATCTCCAAAACACTTTCAAGAAAATATGGCAGAAGACTTGATAGTTCATAAACCATGCACAATGTTCATCGTTGGCAGAAGACGCCCCCTGGAGGGAGTGCGAGGACAGCGCCCTCGTTAAAAAAAAAAAAAATATTGATGTTTGACGCGCCGGGGCATTTTGTCCTCAAGATAGACCCCCGTCGCTGCCGCGACCTGGGTTAGACACGGACGTGACCAGAGTCGCGGGCGCGACCATGCCGTAACGGGCGCGACAGTGACGGTTTGACAGGAAAGTTGGCATTTCGTCGAACACTTTCGCATTTCACCATTTCTTCATTCGAAAACGCACGAAACATGACTAAAATGATCATATTGCAGCACAAACAAGGTCTCAAACTCGCACGAACAGAATCTACCTCATGAACGAAGTAAACGTCTCGTACGGATTAGATTACCTTAAATGCTCGTTTTTCTCACCGTGAATTTCGTCCTCCTTCTTCTTGCTCGTCACCGCTGCTGCAATCACCCTGGAAACATCGCTGTTCGCCCTTGCATTCCCTGTTGCTGCTTGATGATGATGGTGCTCGGATGATGGCAGTGGTTTGATGACGGTGTGTTGATGGTGAAGACGCAAGGGAAGGAGAGGAGTGTGTGAGATTGTGTGTGTTTGCAGTGAGGAGTGAAGTATTGTGATGCGCAGGAAGAGGTGATGAAGCGTGATTGAAGGTGGGCAACGAGATGTGGATTATGGGCGAAGGTGGGCGGCGAGGCGTGGGTTGTGTCGGGCGTGAATTGGTGCAGGGAAGGGATTTGGTGGGAGGGAAAAGGAGGGAGTTGAATATTACGAATTCTCTCCCTCGTTTTGTTTTTATCAGTCTATTTTCATCCATATTTCGTTCTATTATCGTATGAAAAATATGCCTGCAATTAGGCAAAATTATCTTTCATTTGATGACATTTGTTTTGTTGTGAATTTTGAATGTTTCCCGTACCGCATTTTATTAGCCCAAATACGTGTATTGTAATGTTATAATGTTACGTTATAACATCGCACGCACGTTTATTTACATGTACATTACGCCGTTATAACGATATATTTAATGTTACGTATTCGTTACATTATTCGTACGTTTAAATAGCGTTATATTTTATAATATATTTAATATCAAAATTTTGGGATATTACAAAAACACACATCATCGTCACCATCACCATCTCCGACCGCCGCCGCCTTCCCAAAATCACCATCGTTTTCACACGCAGCGAGTTTCTTGTGTCCGAGAACGGAGAGAAGGCGCCCAATGTCGTGTGGAGAGGAAAATTGGAAGGGTCGAATCGGGCTGTTGCGGTGAAGCAGTTTTCGAGATAGTCGTGGTCGGATGCCAAGCAGTTCGCGGTTGTGTTTACTTGATTTTCGATTCCATTCGATTCAGTTCAGTGAATTTGGTTTTGGATTTTGTGTTGTGAATATGAATGGTGAAAAAATTGGGATGAGATGAGGCAGATTCAAGCCCTAACAGATTATTGTATTGAAGCGTTTGTCAATTTTTGTGTCAAATGTTGCCCAGGTTATGAGAAGTAGAAGCTCGAAGATGGATCCTGATTTGATTCAAAGATCTTGGAGACTGTAAAACCTGATTTTTGTATAGGTATTATTTCTTATAGCTTCATCATATGAGCTTGATGTATAGTTCTTGATGTATTTGGATTGTATCAGTGTTTCGTAGACTTGATTGATTGATTCGAGCCTGATTTATGTGTGTTTTTACATGATGCTTTGTGTTTTTAACTGGCGCTCTTTGTTTTGTTCAGGCGTTCTGTGTTTTTCTTCAGGCGCTCTGTTTCAGACAGAGCATCAGTTGAAAACACAGAGTGCCTGAACAAAACACAGAGCGCCTGAAGAAAAACACAGAGCGCCTGAAGGAAAAGCGAAAACAGGGAGCCTGTATAAAAAAAAGCGAAACAGAAATGATAACAATTATAATAAAATTAAAATATATCATAAACATCATCTTAAGGATATCAAATTTAACTTAACTATTTACTGAATGATTATATGTGTAATACCCCAAGAAAATGCTTTAATGGTTTAATAGTACTACCTATACCAATAAGGTGCACATTCCTTTTCGGTACCCCATCACTTTATAACTTCGCAGTTAAGCGTGCTTAACGTAGAGTAATGCTGTGATAGGTGACCTCCTGGGAAGTTTCTCAGGGTGTACGTGAGTGAGGCCAAAGCACACTGGAAGGACTAGTGTTGGTCTGTGGGGTCAGTTGTTAGACTAAAAAACGTTTCTTGGGACATTACAGTATGGTATCAGAGCAACCCTGCGACCGCGTGCTGAACCGGTGGACAAGAGGTCCAGGTCAGCCGCCTAACGGGGGAAGGTTCTGGGGATGTGTGTTGTGCTTGAAGTCGCAACGAGGACGTTGCGTTCTTTAAGTGGGGTGTATTAATTCCCTAAGGAAATGGTTAAATGGTTTGATAGTACTGCATATACCAATAAGGTGCATCTTTCTTTTCGGTAACCCATCACTTTAGAACTCCGCAGTTAAACGTGCTTAACGTAGAGTAACGCTGGGATGGATGACCACCTAGGAAGTTTCCCAGGACGTGCGCGAGTGAGGCCAAAGCGCACTGGAAGGTCGTGCTTGAAGTTACAACGAGGACGTTGCGTTATTTAAGTAGGGGTGTATATAATACCCCAATAAAATGCTTAAATGGTTTGATAGTACTACCTATACAAACAAGATGCACCTTTCTTTTTGGTAGCCTATCACTTTTGAACTCCGTAGTTAAGCGTACTTAACGTAGAGTAATGATGGGATGGGTGACCTCCTGGAAAGTTTCCCAGGACGTACGCGAGTGAGGCCAAAATGCACTGGAAGGACTAGTATTGGTTTGTGTGGCCAGTTGTTAGCCTGGAAAGCGTTTCTTGATGCGTTACAATATGTTATATTATTCATTAAAGTATCTAATTACATGAATGATTATATCTTATATAAATAATTAAACATCTAACCAAAACGATTTGTATTCAATGTTATAAGAGCTCTATTTTATTTTATAAATTGATGTTTATAATAGAATTTATACAATGGAGTAGTTACAATTACAGTTAAGTTAATTTGAAACTATTTTTATCTAATATGTTTTTTTATCGTGCAGCATACGAGCTAGCATTTTTAAACAAATTCCAATCTTTGTTTTTTTTTTTCTTTTTATTGGTCACCAAAAACATTATAAAAAAACTTGATAGTAGGTTCAATTATGATTATAATTATTGTATTCATGATTGACATTTTTTTAGGGGAATGAGATTCTGTATTATAGGAAAAAAATATAGAAAATTATTCTAGGACACATATTTACAAAATATTCCCTAAATCAAACAACACGCTAAAATAATTCCTCTTTGATACAGTTTCAAATTTTCCCAAAACAAACGCGTGTTTTTTCTTGTAACCGTCTTCTTTTTCATTGTATTTTATCAAAACGAAGATTTTTAATCAGATTTCTCATTAGAAATCGATGACAATCGTCGTGATCATCAATGAATTTTGTTTGTGATCATCATCGTCATCGTGATCCTGTTTCAATGGATGAGAAGATCATTTTTGTTTGTAGATTTGGTGATGTATCTCATTCGTTTTTATGTCATTCGGATTTCGAATTTCAACATGTTGTTGACAAGGTACGAGATCGTTTCCAAATCTACTCATCGAATGAATTCGCTTTGTATTATTCGATTTTGGATCATGATCGATGTTTGTTGAACGATCCAGAGGATTTGATGATGTTGTTTGAGCTCTCGAAATGCCTTTATTTATCGTAAATAAATGTACATGTTGAGCATAGTGGAATGGATTTGGATTCTCGTGCTTCGATTGTGGTTTTAGATTGTCGAAATAAAACACTACGCCAGTTTATTGAAACAGTGCACCTGAATTCTTTCAGTATTTCACAATCTCAAATAGTACGTCAGAACAATGAAACTGGAAACCTGAATAATTCTACAAGTATTGGTACTTCTGAGACACTATTTTCCAATTATGTTGATTATTCTGAGATAAATAATGATGTTGTGCGTGAGTCATTGCTTCAGTTGGATGTTGGTTTGTCGAGCAATTGTCAGCAACCATTGCGTTCTTCTTATTTGTCAAATTTGATTCAAAATGTTAGTCAAATTTTTCCTGATGGTGCAAAGCAGTCCAGAAAGTCTCTTGCACTTTATGCAACCAAAGTTGGATCTCGATACAGTCATAAGAGGAATAAGAAGGACAGGGTTCATGCGATCTGTTTTAAGAAAGATGATGGTTTTTAATGGTTTGTTAAGGCTTCATTGTGTGGTTATAATAATAAAAAAATTATAAGGAAGTTGAACAATGTCCACATGTATGGACATTTATTTTTTCTAGCGTGTTCAATGAAGTCCATTAAGTCGGAATGACTTGCTAATTCTCTTTTGGAAATGGTACGTCACGACCTTAATTTTGATACAAACTAGGTCAGCAATTATTTCCATTCCTACTATAGTTTGGATCTTTCATATAAGAAGTCATGGAAAATACTTCGGAAAACGAAAATGATGGTTGGTGGAGATTCTTCGGATTCATTTTTCAAGTTGATTTCATATATTTTGGCGTTTATCAATACTAATCCAGGAAGTCGTATTACGCTGACCATGGATGAAGGATCAAACCGTTTTTTCAGACTTTTTGTTTCGTTCCATTCTTCGATCATCGGTTTCAATTATTATAAACCTTTGTTTATTGATGACACATTCTTAAAGGGTGTTTCAATGGAGTGATATTAGAAGTTACTGAAAAAGTTGCAAATAGGGATATGTATTTTTTTATAATTTAAATATTTTAATTTGTAATTTTATTTAGGCGCAGTGTTTCGTTAAAACAGACGCACTGTTTCGTTTTGAATAGTGTGCCTGCACAATTGAAACAGTGCCCCTGTTTGTTTTCTGATCTGATTTATATCAATTATTTTGCTGGACTTTTTCCATTGAGATTTACTATGGTTGATAAGGAGACGTAGTCTAGTTGGCATTGGTTTCTTTCATAGCTTCGTTAAGTAATTCTGATCGAACGAAGGATCAATTTATCTCTAATCGCAATCAAGGCTTTTTGCAAGCTTTTCCTAAAGTATTTCCCGACTCTTTGCTTTTCTCTTCGACATCTGATGGATAATTTGAAAGTAAGATACAGAGGTGCTAATATAACGTCGTCATACAAACAACGTATCATCGACATGTTTCAGAGTTGCACCTATGCTCCAACCGTTATTAAATTTTATGATAAGTTGAATGAATTTCAGAATAGAGGAGGTGATCTAGTTAAAGATTTTATGGCTTCCCTTATGCCTTATGAAAGGTTGTCAATCAGTTTTGTAGTTAGTTGTAGTTATGGCGAGATGACAACTAATGCTGCGGAGTCGTTCAATGCTTGGCTTTTGAGAGTGAGGGAGCTTTCTATCACTCAGATGGTTGATCAGATTCGTGTCAAGTTAATGTAGTGGTTCAACAATCATTGAAGGGATGCCAAAGAATGAAATGGAGATTTATGCCCGAGAATATTGGAGGCTTTCAATGATCTATTCAAGAAATCACGCGTTTTTCTGGTGAAGAGATCTTCGAAGCTCATTTTTTAGGTTATGTCTGATCCGACAGCCTCTGTAAATGTGAGAGAGATGAGTTGCTCTCGTCGTATGTGGCAGGCAAACGATTTTTCATGTTTACATTCGGTTTGTGTGATTATGAAGTTTTCCTTGTACGTAAGCACTGTGATCGATCCCTATTTTTCTGTTGAAAGTTACATGAAGAGCTATCAGGCTATCATCTATCCTATTCTTTCATCAATCGTCGACCAAATTATATCGTCGGTGGATATGGAATTGGCTCCGTCTTCTTCGAGCAGACTTCCTGGTAGACCTAAAAAACGACGTATTCCGTCGAGTTGTGAAGAGTCCAGGGGTATGAGGTATACAAGGTGCAAAAAGATCAGTCATCACAACAGATAAAGTTGTTGAGAGCCCATTTAATGATTTTTCTATTTATGTTAGGTTCTTGTATTTTTTTAGAAAAAATTAATAAAAATTCATGTTGGATTCTATGTAATGATTTTTTCAATTCTATGACTATCATCTTATCAATTTTTGTTCATTTATTCGTGTACTATTATTGTTTACTTTAAAAAAAAAAAAAAACACAGACACACTGTTTGAATAATACTGACACAGTATTTGAATAAAACAATGTGTCTGAGTACTTTGATGATGCCAATAAATCCAAGGGTATTGTTTTTATATTGTCAATGTTATTTGTAATTTTATTCATATATTATTATATTTGTTATTTGTATTCATATAGTGATGATGTTTTGATTTTTTTTTTTAAAAAAAATCAACAGACACACTGTTTGAATAATCTTGACACCCTGTTTGAATTAAACAATGCGTCTTAATAAATTAAATAGTGTATTTGTTTACTTTAATGACATACTCATAAGGAAACACGACATAAGAAATGCACACAACTAATTAACTTGAAATTGCGATAAAAACAAAATGTTTGTATAAACCAGGATTCAATACATTACTCGAATATGTTTTCGTCTTCTTCTACATCATCATCATTTTCAGGCTCTCTGAATTCATGTCGTGAAATCAAAGTTTCAACCATTTTCGTTTTGTACCTTCACATCTCTTCTAACGTAGAATGCTTTGAAAAGGGATGTTCATTTGCTTATCGGCAGATCATTGAGTTGCCACCTTGTACATCTTGGAATGATCTTTGAGGATGAAGCTTTAGGTGTTGCGACAAAAGTTCTCTCCAAGAATCAATACTGTAGTTTTTATATATTAAAAATTCCCTTAGATAAGTGCAATTCACTAAATTTAATCAATTATCATCGAACAATACGCCTGAAGTATGCAAACAGTATGCCTGAATTAAAACTAACAATCTAAATTAAAACAATGCGTCTGATATAATATAAACCGTGCGCCTTACTTAAAAATAACAATACAAATTAAAACAGTGCGTCTTCAACAAATGAAGCAGTGCGTCTTACTTGAACATAACAATACATATAAATTCAGTGCGCCTTCATAAAAACAAACAGTGTGACAGTTTAGATAGTTTACCGGAATGGTGAGTAAACATCCATTCACTGATTCCGGCTTGTAGACCTTGTCGTTGATGTTATTATTGAGAGATTTCTTCAGTTTGTTGTAAATGCGTGACGTCCAGTTGAAGTCACACAATCTGTCCATATCAGTCACATAATTTGTATACGCGCACTTCATTGATACTTTCGATGTGGAGACAAAGAGCGTGTTCATAACGTACAAGATTAGCAGTCTCGCGATGTCCTCGAAATCATGCACCTCTTGACCTCTTGATGCTTCAATGACTGTGTTGCGTAACTTGGATGTCGTCAATTCTCTTGCGTATTTCCCTTTATGGGTACGTTCTTCCAGGACTCTTCTTTGTAAGAAGTCACTTTGATTGATCGTGTTCAAGTCTTTTTCGATTATTTCATCGGTGCCATCAACAATGCCGAATATAAGTTTGATATCCAACGGCGTGAGGGTGAATTCTTTTTCTAGGAAGCTAAATGCACTGTCTCCTTGGTTGTATTTTGATACAACCTCTCGAATGAACTTGTCACTCTTTCGCCAATCTGACGTAATAATATTCTCTAGAAGAATCGTGTCAAACAACCTCCAGAATAGTATTTTTCTGAGTTGTACTTTGTGCTCATCCGTGCATCAAAATTTCGGTTTCTTTTTCAAAAGTTTAATAAGTGCTCCTAAGTTGCTTCGGTATTGTGCCATTTTTCCTATTTCATTATACAAACCTAGAAAAACAAAACATATTAAGAATTTTTGTTTTAAGATTCTTAAAACAGTGCGCCATTAATCAAACAGTGCGACTTTGTTTTAAAACAATACGTCATTGTCAAATAATCAAACAGTGCATCTTTGTTTTAAGACTGTGCATCAGTGACTGTACAACTAATTAATAGTGCGCCTGAAGAAATTAATGTTCTATGTACTTGATTAATAAACAATGCTCCTTTAAGTAAAACATAAAGTATGTCTTTAAGGAAAACCATGCGACTTTAAGTAAAACAATGCGTCTCATTAAAATGTGATTTACTTTGATATTAGACAACAATGCGCCTTTCAGAATATAATAAAGTACGCTTCAATCAAATAGTGCTAATTAATAGTATGCGTCTTCTAACAATCAAATTAAGCATTAAACGCGTGCGAATTGGAGAATTGAGCAAGACGCACTGAATTTGTTGTTAAGGCGCTCTGTTTGTTTATTTATTTTATCAAATCAAATGTATGTAATGTGAAATCATTTCATTTGAATTCATTCATGCATGCATACATGTTCTTATCAATTGATTTCAGTTTTCTTTCCAAAATTTGAAAAAAAAACTTATTTATCAATTTCACCTTTTTTTTAGATTGAATTTGTTGTTGAAAACAGAGCGCCGTTTGCGATTGTTGAGTTGAATTGAATTCGATAGTCGATTTGGATTGATAAACGATTTGAGTTGGATTTCAATTTGCAATGAGAGACGGTTCATCTTTAATGCGCCTTTGCGTATTTTCGTGGGTTTGGATAACTAAAAGTTGTAGTGGAAAATAATTATTTTCATGATTTGTATGGGTTTGGAATTTTCATTTTACTAGAATACTGACCCATGCGCTGCACGGGGTAAAAAAATCATAATAAAATAAAAATATAAAAGTAATTTAATTGCATTTAAAATTAAACTATTATGAATTTATTTATCATTTTAGAAAAGTTAAAATAATTTGATTGAAACCATATATTACTAATATTTTTCAAATAAAATTTGATATTTTTGATTGCTTTCTTTAAGAAATTTAATATTTTTGAGAAATTGATCTAAGGTATTCTATTAAAAAAAGTTTATTTAAGATATATTATTATTTATAAGATGGCTTATAGATTAATAGGAAAAATCTATTATTATGTGAGTCTGAATGATAGTGAGAAAAAAATAAATAAATATAAAGTTAAACTTATGAGATAAAACGGAGTTTCCTGCTATGTTCCACAAAAATAACAAAATAATTATATCATAAAATATTTTGTAGAATATGATTACTAACTGTTTTATAAACTATTTTGTTTATAATATTGTTATATTGGATTTTGAGTTTCTCTAAAATTGACCTCCAAATTGCTTGGTACTTACTAATCTTGAGCATAAATATTAATATTGTGACATAAAACTTAATTATTAACTATAACTATATCGTGTGAATAAGTAAAATTTTCATATTATTGGTATAGTATATACTATTATACTTCATTTTAACCATTATATATAAAATAATCATTTGATCATGAATTTTAACAGTTTTGTGTAAACATGCGAGTGTGTATATATGCACGTATATAATAGGTAGATAGATCGATAATAGATAAGATTACATAACATTATATATACCTTTTCAAAAAAGATTACATTCGATATATATTATGTTTGATTATACTTCCCTTTTTTGTCTTTTTTCTTTTTAATTTTTTTATTTTGATATTTTTATATATGCGACATGGTTGGACATCAAACAAAATTATGTAATTAGATATATATTAGCTTAGATTGATTAGAATAGATTTTATTTTATTTTTTGTTTAAAGGTTGATTAGATTTTTTTAATCTTTAGTTTTTTTTAATTAGATGGTTTGAGTAATTATATGAATGAGAATTTGCTCAGATTCGATATTATTTTCTGTTTAAAGATTAATTTGAATTTTTTAATCTCTTAAAAATTTTAGTCTTTTTTAATTAGATTCTTTGAGGAATTATATGTCTAAAAATTTGTTTAGATTAGATATTATTTTTTGTTTAAAGGATGATTAGATTTTTTTAATCTCTTAAAAATATTATTTTGTTTTTTTAATTAGATGGTTTCTCATTCGACATGTTGATGGTTCGACATGAAGATGGTTTGAAATGGGAAAACAAGTTGTGCAATTAGATATATACTAGATTACTAACTCGTGCGTTGCACGATAAAAAATCATAATAGATAAAAATAATATTACATTGACTAAAATATAATTGTAATATATACCTATATCATTTGAAAGATTTTAAATTATTCGTGATCTTATATTTTTATCATAACTCAATTTATAACATATATCATGTTCTAAATATAATATTATAACTTTTGTTAAAATTTCAACATTCCTAGATGATTGAGTAGTATATATTAGTATTTATATATATTGTTTGTAATATAATATTTAAAATCTGTTTTTAGTTATAAATTAATGATATAATAAAAATTAAAGATTCATTATAAATATCGACTCATAAAAAATAATAGTTTTCGTAGAATGTAGATATCATTATAGTTAAATGATTAAAAATCAATATAAGATATAACTGTTAATTTTTTTATAAAGTAATTGAATAAAAAAAATTTTACTTTTATTATAATGGTTGATTATTTTTATCTCATAGATAATTATAAATAAGTTGTTAGGATCTTTTTTTAACCTTTTTTTTAAAAGAGAATCTTTAATTTTTTTTATAATTAATCTCGACCGTTCAACTCCTGATCAAAGACCTATAATTAATTAGATAAAAAGTATTTTAATTTAAATTATATGTAATTACATGATTGTCCTTTAAAAATTTTAAAATTACGTAAATGTCCTGTCATGTCATATCGATTGTCAGACTGTTGGTTATTTAGATAGTTTTTCATCTGAATGTTTTATGTAATTATATATGTAATAGATTTTTTTTGTAGTTTTTGAGAAACTTCTCAAATAGGCCATATATATGTGGACTGATATATTAGATCACTTTTTAAGTTTACCGAAGCTTAACCTTTTATTAATTAAAATGCATACTCGGCTTTTTTACACAATCCAATCCAAGTGCTCTTAGTTCCCACTTGGTTGTAATGCTTGTTTGTGACTCCTTTGCATGCGCGTGTTCTTCTATGTGGTCGTTCCAGATCTCTGATGTTGGATTTCTTTTGTAAGCTCGAGCCATTTATATTATATGCTACGCGAAAGTATGGGGATTATAGATATATTAGAGTTAATTATTTATTTTTATAAAGTGCATCACATGTTATATTTATTTTTAATTTTTTTTTCAGAGTAAAATAAATATCATATAAAATTGAAATTTTTTTATACAATATGTTATAAAATATAAATCTCTCAACCAAGTTTTCTTAAATCTCATCAAATTTTAGATTATTTCTAATTTATATCGTCATTACAAACTGATAATATTATCATTTATATTTGTTTCATGCATAATTACTAGGAAGCCCAAAGTAGTTCTTGAGCTATTCATGAATTATTCACGCTCCTTATGTATGTCTAGAATGGTCAAGCATATCCTTGGCCCGTCCTGTCACCTAGATGTCCCAGAGGTCGAAACAGCTTGAGTTCAGCTTAACACCTTTGAGTTTCGATGATACTTCTAGTATCTGGGTTGTTTTGTGATTGAAATAAAATATTAAATCGGATATATATAAAAAATTTCACTTTATAAAGTGAGGTAGATAGTTAGTAAACTTTACTAGAAATTGTATTGTAATCTTGAGAACAATTGCTTTTTGGACTATCCTGGTTAACGTAAGTCTATCTGCAGGAAAATCTTTATTGAAGTTTCAATTTTTTAATCAGTGTCCAATTGATTAGTTTATTCAATTTACTCCTCCCTAGTATAATCTGGCAGTCTATGATATCAGGTTCGCATCATTGGATATACAACTTATCTTAAGCAGTAAAATTCAGCATTACCTTGCAGTATTGAGCAGTAAAATTCTGCATTATCTTGCAGTATCTAGGAGAAGGCGAAATTCACTAAATGTAAGTTTAAATTCACAAGAAAAAGGAAGCAAAGGATTATGAGTTGGGAAAAAGTATAAAGTCAAAATTAAAAAGATTCTGCTAATGATTTTTCTCATATGTGAAATCTCCATGGATACGTATGCGATAATTTCAAAATAAATTAATGGGTGTGTAGATAAATAAAAAATATTTGAGAGTATCATATAATCTTGAAACCGCTAGATACACCATCCTGTCTCTGTTTTTTTTTTTTTTTTAATTATATAAGGGCCTTCAGAGCAATGAAGCTCGCGTTCGCAGCACCCCTGCATCTTATTTAACAGAAGAAAATTGATCAAGGTAATACTTAATAATACAGTCTTCTTTCATTGGATGCCAGATTTTATCTTATCCAGATTTCGCTTATCTTAGCGTGTGTTTTGATATATTGTTGAAATGTGCTACTGATTCAAATTTGTTCTTGATTTCCATTGGACGGTGAAATAATGTATTCAGGTCCCTAGTCGAAGGGGATAACAATTGGATTGTAAATAAAGGTTTTTGTTATTTGCATCAGATCTTCTAATAATATCTATGAACAGAAAATTCTACCAATACTCAAGTTTGTGATGGAATGCTTTGATTACTGTTCGCATCTTCTTGTGAATGGATTTCTCTAGAATGAATTATGGAAAGAGTCATGATCAACCTGTTTCGGATAAATGGGAGTGTATAATTCAAACTCGTGTTTTTTTGTTGTTTCTGATTCTGGTCTACTATGTTGAGGATCATACTAAGTACCAACTAGCTTTAGTGTCTGCTCCAGCTGTTGGGTATTTGATTAAGCCTGCATTGTTCTAATTTTGAGGATTTTGATTCACCAGGGCACGCTGAATTCGTATTACTGCATATATGGAGGACCTTCCTATTGAAGTCGTTGGATACATACTCTCCCATGTAGACGCTCGAGATGTCGTAGTAGCTTCATCCACAAGTCGGAAATGGAGGGAGGCGTTGAGGAATCACGTTCGAGGTCTTTCCTTCGACTCCTCCCAGTGGCCCGGCTATCTCTTACTTGATATCCGAAGGTTGGAAATTCTAATAACTCGAACTATACTTCAGTTACGTTCCCATCTGCGCCAGTGTTGGATTGGCTTAAGAATACTAGAGATACATTGACTGCACTAGTTTGCTGGTTTGGTTACTCTACTACTTCACCTCGTTTTGACTTCTTAGGCAGGTGTGGTCATGATAAGTTAGTATCTTTGAGTTTGGGGTGCGCTTATATCATGGGCATCAAGTCGAGCCTCGAGTTGCTTGGTGTTTCAGTCTCTGCTTTCGAATTAAATTGTTTATTAACTGCTTGCCCGAGGCTTGAGGAATTCAGGCTCACACAGCCCAAAATTGCTGAGGCAACATTGAGGCTGACCAGTCCGTCACTGAGGAACATTGTGGTTGGTGGTTTAAAGATCAACAATATCATATTGAAAGTCAATTCCTTAGAGAAGTTGCACTTTCACGATAGCGATTTCGAGTTTAAGTTAGTTGGGGAAAGCAGCTTGAAAAGTATGAAGTTTGATCGTGTTGGCGGGTGTCTTGACGTTGCGAAGAACATAGAAGAGCTCGAGACATTAGGTTCGGGGGATTTGCTCCTCGAAAGAAGATGCTCTGACATGATCTCCAAGTATCATACCTTGAGAACACTCGACCTTTGGAGGGTGAAACTCGAAGGAGGCGGCATAGTAATGGATCCAGATAGAATAGCTGCTTGTTTCCCCAGGCTGTGCTATCTTTCGCTAAGCTGTGATGAGAAGGATGAGGCGCTTGGTCATCGTTTGCGAGGTTCTTCGCTTCTCCCCAATGTAGTCGCCTTGAAATTGGGTTGGACATCGCTCACCGATCTATTCGTGCCTTGGGTCGAAGGACTATTACAGTTATGCCCCAACGTCGAGGAGCTGATCATTCACGGAGGCATGTTGTCGGGAACAGATAAAGAACGCGAACTTCTTTCTCGCCTCTTTACATCTATGGTTCGACTCATGAGGACATATCGACATGTGAAATTCAGTCATAAATTTGTGTAGTATATCCGTAGTCTTATGACGAAAGAGTAATTGATTTCGTATACTTTGTAGAGACATGCTAGATGATTATCATAGAGTTCCATCGATTCCCTATGACTATTATGTTGTTGTCAGTCTCGTCTTGGGGCCAGAGTGGGTTATATTTGTAGACATTTTGAATCTTCATGCTTGAGTACTGGAAAATTTTCTTTCGTGTATCTAGACGAAGCTTGACTAATGGCTACCTTGATACTGTTCTCTCTCGAATGACTAGTAGCCTACTTTTTCCCTTTCGCAGAAGATCGCTCAAAAGTTCGATGTCTTGGCTTTTTTCCCTTTTTTGTTTTCCCTTCTTTCCATTTTTTTTTTCCTTTTTTGTGTGATATGAATGTCTTGCCTTTTATTGGTACCGATTGATCCTCTGTGGTTGGGAGCTGTGATTTTTACAGTATTTTTTGTTTGTGGGTTAATTTCTCCGTTTCTGGATTCAGCTATGATTTTTAATACTATCAAAGTAGACATGTATAACAGTATGTCTTTTTAACGGTTTAACCAAAATAGTTTTTCAGCTGCATTATCGCACTTTTGGTTAATCCTGTTCACATCTCTTGTCACGTGTGGCTTAGGAAGTCTCATGTGTTAACGCAACAAACCCCAATATCGTTCCAAAATGTTATCAATCGTTTAACCACAAGACAAAGAGTATAATAAATATTCCTATCGTCTCATATTATAGTTTTCAGTTCGACTCGATATGTGGATTTATATATGTATTGAATTTTTATAAGATTTGATGAAAAAAGGAATATTTTTTAAGTGGTAGTGGAATTTATTGTAACATTGGTAAGATGAAATAATGGATATAACATAACTGATTATTTATTTTGGGGTTTTTTATATAAAAAGGTTACTAAATACTTACTCCGTTTCATAATACATACACCATTTTTTTGCTGTCTCAATTTACTTGTAACCTTTCCTCTCTTTTTTCAATATTTAATTTTAAAAAAAATCACATCAATTATATTTTATTACATTACATCCACTATCTCGTCTCACAACAACCCCACTATCCAAAAAAATATATTCTTTCCTTATTAAATATCATAAACATTCAACACATATAAATTCTCGTATCGAATCAAACGGTTATAAATATTATGAAACAAAAAGAATATGATATATTGGATATATTCTGACACGATACGAACAAAAAAAAAATATAACTTATAATATGAGACAAACAGAATACAAAATTCATATCTTCATGAAACATCATTATCTATCATGATGATGGGAGATGCTTGGAAGGATTAAAGGAGAAACAGACAATTTTGACCTTTCCAAAGTCATCATATCGGATAATGTTTTTGCAAACATCGTAATCGACCATCCAGTTCTTTCATAATCAATAGGTCGGAAAATATTCTTTCAATAGTCTTAACATTTCAAAGCTAACAAGAATTTGTGTAAAAATTAATGTGTAAACTAATGATATTGAACAATGTAAAATGATTGTGATATTTCAATGTTCATCGAGTCAATTTTATCTAGTACTCCCTACGTGCTATTAAGCTTGTAACGTTTACCTCATATATCATAAATTTGGTCATATTACAAATGATTCGTGGAATGATCAAAATAATATTTTTTTAATAAATTTATCGTGAAACATAAAAAATGATTTAAGTTGCATACAAACTATAACCTTGCATCAGAATAAATTTCATTCCATATTATTTTATAATATAAAAAATAATGAATAGTATAAATAATGCGTTGTGACCATAGTTATCAAACCCGGACCGGAGATCGACCTGGCTAAGGCGACAGATCAATGGGTCATTAGTTCAACCGTTTTGATATTATTTTATTCATATTAATATTAATATAAAAGTTTTGATCAAAATATAGTGTTTATAAGTCTTATATAAATAAAAATTTATTTATGTATATTATATTTGTTTTTTTAAGTTTTATATAATTTTTTAATAATTTTATTTTTTTCCTGATTTAATCGGTTGAATCACCCGGATTTTCACCCAGGTTTGACCGGTTTTGATCGGATCAAACCGAATTAATTACATGTTCGATTTTTCTAATCGAACCGACCCTACCAAGAAATCGGGTCATGATTTAACCGATCGGATCGATCCGATTTTTATAACCAGAATTGTGACTGTGTTATAAATATTATGAGATGGAGTGAGTATATGGTAAGAGTTTTTACTTTCTTTGTGTGACATGTAACCCATTGTAGGCAAAGTCCCTGCAGAGTCCAATCAAGCTCAGCCAAAACCTGAAAAGAACTCAAGATGGGCTCAACCCGAAACAACACAGATAGGCCTGGTTGAGCCCGAGCAGAAAATGGTCGATGTTTGAAATGCAGATCCAGTGACAGAAAAAGGAAAAGCAAAAACTAAACCAATTTGCACCCCAAAAACCCTAAACCAAAGAGTTGATTTTCTGAAATTTATCTTTGAAGTTAATTACTCCGTATGCAAGCTTGAGAATAAATGATGTTTTAAGTTTAAATAAACATATCTAAATTCTAAATCTATATAAGATAAATTATTTTTTCAATCATTCAAACGCATAAATAATCTGTTATATAAAACAAAACATCTATTTACAGATTGTATCTGGATTGAATCCCAAAATTGTTTGTCAACTTATTACACATCATCGACTCACCACGACTCGCGAGCCGATTCATGTGATCAGCCCACGTGGACCGTAGATCGATACGATCAACTCATACAAAATGAGTCACCTTTGCCCTCTCGCGATCTGAAGTGTCTCAACGGTCAAAAAAAATGCGGGCCCCATATCAGGTGAAGAATTGTCAACATTTGGTCTAAGCAATGTGACCAAGGCTCCTGTTCACGTGCCACCTCTCTGGGCTCATCACGTGCAACCCCAAAACAGAGCATACGCTTCAATATTGAAGAAATCTTCATTCACTATCTTCCAAATTAGTGCTTCTAGCCAATTCCTAACCCTAACCCTAAGGTTCTTTCTCTATAAATAGAAACAAGAGCGTGACACATATTCTTCATTAAAACATATCATCATTTCATGGATGGAAGCATATATAGGCAGAGAAGGATATATGGTGTAGTGATATGATGAGGAGTTTGAGTTATCTGCATTTCCACCTGCACCTCTGATCTTACTCGACCTAGATGTCGCCCTGGTCGACGATCCAAAGCTTGAGAGGTGCAGCTGTTAATGCAGACGAATCGATCTCATCTCGACTGTTTTGCGTTTGAGTTTTATATGATCCATCCGGCCTCGATCTTGGGTTTACGGTAAGTATTGAGATTGTGCATGGTGGCGACCAGTCTGATGATCATCATCAGGTAAGATCGATAAAATATCAATGTTCAACATGAGGCATGAATGTTGTCTGATTTATAAATATTTACCTCTGTGTGATGCATGCTATCAGTATATTGTCTGAAGCTTACTTAATAATATGGTTGATGGATTACTAATTAATTTGTGGTAACATCTTCTTGTTGTGGTTAAGCACAGGTAATTTAAACATATATATGATCACAAAATGATATACATATATTTTGATTAATTCTCATTACAGGTACAGGAAAGCCGTCGTGGTTAGGCTGAAGAATCTGATGACTATATTAGAGTTCAGACGGTGCTCATATTATCAATACATGTTAATCTTTGACGATGTAATTGATATTAAGCATACGTAGCTTTGTGATCAGTTTAGATGCTTAAAGGTACCCATACGCTCTACCATTCCATTAATAGCGGACTAAATCATTTTCTGATTTTGCCCCGTCACAGAGATTTTCATATGTTGCAGACAGCTCGGTGCCTATAAAGCTTGAAGAAAAATCCGTTAGGAGTGGATTTTGATTTGGATAAGCACGGTTGATGGCGCCTTTTCTGAATATGATGGACATTCTCGATGAAGTAGTTATATTGTGTTTTATAAACTTCAATTTATCGATTATTTATGTATTTTTTAATTATAAGAAACTCCTATCGTTGGATAATACATAAAGTGATCAATATTACTATAATATGAGATAATGAAATATAAAAACTCAAATTTTTTAATGTGATTATTCATGTAATAATCAACTCGATCAAATCAAAATGTGTTAATATTGTTGTTTTAAGGTTTCACATAGTTATTTAAACATTCATATGTTTGATAATGAACTTTTTAATGATATTAGTTAATTGATTATGAAATTAACAAATGAAAAGTTCATGATATTAATCATTAAAAAATAGGTATGTGGATGATCAATCAAAAAAATTTCGTACATTTGTATTATATATTTATAATGATGATTCTCTACTAAATATAAGTAAATCACATAATCACAATCATTAGATTTGCTTAGAGCGTGTTTGGTAACAATATTCCCAAATTCTCCCAAAATGTTTTCGATTTTCATTATTAGTTTCTGTTTCTATTAGTACTGGTTTTGATTTTTAAGACACTAAACAACTCCTAGAACAAGTCCAATCTTATTGTTAAAAGAGATGTAATTATTGCTATAATTTGATATCAAAAATAATTCTAACGTCAATTATAGAACTGTCATTGTAATATTATATTTCATTTTATATTTGAATGGTTCCATTTTCAATTTTTTTTTTCAAATCTTACCTTTATATGATATATCGAACATAATTTAAATATTGATATACTCTTCATGATGTGTCTCATTAGGTCTTCAACACATCATAAACTTCAATTTCATGAAATCTGATATGGAAGGTTGTGTTATAGGTTGATTTCACAATAAAAGTATCTGTATTGTCCCATACCCGGAAGAAACTATCTCTTCTGTTTTTCGACCCAGTTGGGATTCTAAGTATGTGATCGACTACTGTTTGATTGAAATTCTGGGTAATAGTCCCTTCTCCATTGTCTTGTGATAGTATCAATCAGATGAGCTACTGGCGTGGATGACGGAAGAGACATGGCTGACAACGGGATCCTAAACCTAGGAAGAGAAGGAATCCAAGGGTTTTCTCCGATCTTAATCGATTCCCCTGTGCCCAAGCGCCAACGAATTCCGTGCTGAAATAAGGATCTAACAAACCAAATGCTTCTCCAGATGTATGGCGGGTTATGCCCCAATTCAGCTGAAAAAATCGAGCCTCAAGCATAATAGCGTGCACACAAAATACGGACAGTTAGCGTCTGTGGTTGAGTCCATAACTCTCAAAGCTGCTTTGTGCGAAGCGAGTCATTCAAACATCCAAATTCGCGAAAGCCTAGGCCCTCTTTGCATTTGCGAACATAAAGACGTTCCCATCTCAAACAATGGATGCGCTTCCTCGTACCTGTCGATCCCCATAGGATTCTGGTGTGTTATTGATGTAAATCTGCTATCACTGATTCTGGAACCTGAAAACATCTCATAAGTTAGATTGGTATTGCTTGCAAGACTGATTTGATTAGAACTTCCTTTCCTGCATTTGAAAGCAGTCGACCCTCCCAGCTATGCAGCGCTTTCCTCATTCGATTTTTCACACCACTAAAGATCGGTTTTTTTGAGCGACCCACCAGAGATGACATACCAAGATAAGTTCCCAAGTCCGATTTTTTTGTCACACCTATAATATTTCTAAAGGTCTCCTTTACATGAACTGGAGTATTGGGACTAAAACTTATTATCGTCTTCTCCCTGTTTATTCCCTGACCTGACTATTGCTCATATTGTAGGAGGATGTTAGTGCGTCTTTAGCTTTTGCTAATGGGGTTTTCTCTGTGGGCCCACAAGCAAATTACACATATTTGTTTCAAATAACATCAAAGGAGAAGGCGCAGAAAAAATCAAGCAGTTTCAGGAAAATTCAACAGAAGCGGTGAAGGAATTTAACGCGTTGAAGAAAGGAAAAAGCAGCATCCTCAATCCTCTATAAATAGGGAGCAAGGGAGGAAAACATTTATAACACATCAAACACAAAAACAGCATCAGAAGAGTTAAAAAAATACCCAGTTTGGGCTATTGAGGGGTATCCTCTACGGGCATAATTTTATACCGTTAGAGAAGAAAAATTAGTGAGAGTTATCATGGTGTTTGTAATCCCCTAGCACAGTCTAGGGATGATATTTGTAATCCCTCTTTAGTGGATATTTTGGTACCGCAACGGTCCC
>JAOVYX010017470.1:0-22159 GCA_035668315.1 Drosera spatulata
TAATTCTGATCTTATTCGTTGGATAAAAGACTAACACTCATGTATTGTTTACAGGATTCATATTTTGAGCGACTCAGCCAGATGCCTGAGTCACAGATGGATGAGTCGGTAGATCCCGAGGTTACGCAGACACAGTCTCAGGCCATGGCTGATCGAGAATTCCTGGAGGTGTCCCGCATCGACAAGGGGAGGGTCTACAGCATTGGCTCAACTGCGAGCCAAATATATCCACGATCCGTCCTCAGCGCTGTCTCTAGAGGTCATTCTGCATCTAGTACGGGGATTCCAGACGATTACTTCCAGCTGAAGGAAGAAGTCCGGACCCACCGTCAGAGTCAGGCGAGGATGGAGCAGCAGCTGGACATCCTCTTCAGGAGAATGGACGGGGTTCCGTCCACCTGCCAGACTGAGGCCGGCCGACCATTTCCTTCATCAAGACCGCCTCCAGACGATGATTCCGGAGCTCCTGATCAACATGATTTTCGATTAGCTGGCCATTGACGGGTTTGTAAATACAAACAATTGATGTATTTCGTTTTTTTAGGATTATGTAAACTATTGATGAGATTTTTGAGACCTGTAGATGCTTTATGTATTTATTCAGGTTTTTGTGATTTCAATTTTTTTTTTAATCAAAAATAAAAAATAGCTACGGATTTCCGTCGCTAAAATGATATACTTTTGGCGAAAAATTAGCTACAGAATTCTGTAACTAAAATAAGTCAAACTTAATGACGGATTCCGTGGGTAAAAGGATATCAAATTAGCGACGGATTCCGTCGCTAAAATGATATGGTTCCAGCGATGGAATCCGTCGCTAAGTTGGAATTAAATTTATATTCTTTTAGCGATGGATTCTGTCGCTAAATTTATATCCTTTTAGATTCGAAATCCGTCGTTAATATTATGCACTCCGGATATTTAATTTTGACAACGAAAAAGTCAATCTGTCATTGATTTTGATCATTTTAGCGACGGATCCGTCGCTAAACTATGTTTTAGCGACGGACTGTTTCCGTCGCTAATATATTTTAACGACGGATTTGTCCGTTTTAACAACGGAAAAAAATTCCGTAGCTAAAACAATATATTTTTGTAGTGGACATGAATCTGTGCAATGCTAATATTAACATGATGCTGTTTGTTTTCTCATTGAATTCTGATGTAGGAAGATGTTGGTGCATGCAGGCATGAATAGCAGCTAGTACAGTTTTTGTCAGCTTAGGATCCTATTCCTAGGTTGTTTCTTCGTAAGGCTAAAGAATACTGAAAAGAAGAGAAACACGAGCAGATTACCAACAGAACATATACAGTTGGTGTGAATCGAGTGCATATACTGTGTACTTCTACCACAAAATAGTAACCATAAAGTAAAAACTTTCAGTAACATAGAAACAAAGACACAATATGCATTGGTGAGACATATTAATAGCGGCTTAAGGCCGCGGCGGCCGCCCGCTGGCTACTCCGGCATTCACAGCCTCAACGTTTTTTGTTTCTTTATTTGGTTTCCTTTCCCTTTTTTTTTTCCCCTGTTTTTCCTGTGATTGCAACAACAGCCAGCGAGCTACTGCCACTTTATTCCGTATTAATAGACAAAAGCTCAAACTTATTCCTTCAATCCTCTTCCTTTGATCCTATGACAGTTGCAGCAGTTTTTATTATGTAAATTTATCGAGATCAACTTTGACCTGCGTTACGTGACAATCAAATGACATATTCACTGACGCATGAAATACTATTTGAGTTGCTCAATCCAAAATTACAACATTAGTCCATACTGAAAACAATTCATTATATATAGGGGTATAAAACTAGCCGAGCCGGCCTCAGCTCGTTTAGCTGTTTGGTATGCTCAGACTCGACTCGAGCTCATTTACAAACGAGTCGAACCGAGCTTGGCTCGTTCATTTAGGGCTTGTTAGAACTCATTTACAACTCGACTTGATAAAGACTTGATAAAGGCTCGATCATGGCTTGTTTAGGCTCGGTTTGTTTCAATTAGGGGAAAAAATCATGAGTTATAGAGTTTTTAGCATATATAAATAGCTTATATCTAATATATATATATAAGTATTTCAATTATTATACATATAACGAGTCCTTATTGAGTTTTTATCGAGTCGAACCCGAGCTCATGACCTTATCGAGCCTAACAAGCCGAGCTCGAGCCCGAGCTGAGTTGAACAGGTATATGCTCAAACTCGTTCATTTAGTTAAACGAGCTGAAAATGTTGTTCGTGTTCGATTCATTTAGCAATAGAATGAACTTATACAACCTCTTAACGAAACGAGCCGAGTCTTGCCCAGAGCTTAACGAGCTTTTTTATGGCCCTAGTCTACATGAGAACTGAATGATGCATGCTTATATAATTTGTGCAGTAACCCTACTGGTAGCATTATTTACAGCAAAGAGAGCCTGTGCAGGTGCTGCAGGCTGCAGCTAGAGACCCTAGACTGCTAGCGACGAAAGAAAGGAAAATGCAGGTGACCCATATCATACACATTACACTTCAAAAAACTACCAGCAACTAGTACTCCAACTAGCAGTTGTATTCAATTCCACTGCTCTCATCAAAACACCAAGAAACACATCCATCATCAAGCTCGAGCCAAAGAAAGTTGTGCACACGCTTACACCTTACATAGAGCTAATGAAGTGTGTTAACCAAAAATGTGCGAGTTGATTTTCATGTCTACGAAAAATGCAATATCATTATACTGGCAGTTAATTTTGCAAGATCACAAGCCACTATTCGTGTAACAAAAAAAAATTATTTTCAGATATTCTCAAAAGATGTCGAATAATTGACCTTATTATCAAGAGAAAAAATTAATTAAACAATGAAACAACCCTGCTTCACCATATTGAGGGAGAAATGAAGCTTACCAGAAGTGAATATTCGAACACGGCCATCGCCATTGGTGATGAGATTGAGCTGAGCCTCCATCCTTCGCATGAACTCCATCGCCTCTTGCACGGGCCTCGCCAACTCCTCTCTATACTTGACCAACATGTTGCAGTACGCTTCCTACACCTCATGCATGCAACCACATCCCAATGAATAAACAATCATATAATGCTAATCAATTTAGGGAGTACCAAAAAATCCCCTAAATTAAGAGACATTGATAGGCATATAATCTTCCAACAGATCACTGATCAATTTCCAAGAGATAGGATTCAGTGTAAAATATGTCCATAAGATAATGCCCAAAATTTGGGGATCATTTACCAATGGGCCAAGTTAACACTTTTATAAGTTCTAGTGATAAAATTACGAGAAAATTAATTAAAAGCATGCATCAACACCATGAATTGATCAAGCTCGGGATCTTTGGATGTGTCTCTTGCTGAGAATGCGGATCGTTGCCTGGACTCGAACTGTTGCCTCGTCGCCACTAGCCTCGCGGCCACCTCTGCTGGTGCACCAACCTACAGCGCCCCAAAATCAAGTGATGCCATTACGACAAAAATATTAGCATAACCCATTAGTAGATGGTCACTAACGTGAAACACGTTATGCAATATGCTAACAATTACGATGAGATGACCAACGCAATGCTTCAAGTATGGGATAGACAATGCGATGTTTGTATTTGAGACTCCCAACAATTTTTTAATTTTATTTTTTGCGCTGAATAAATACTCAACAAGTTTTAATCAACTCAACAATCTCTCACCAAATGATTTATATCTTGGGACATTGCAGAAAAAATCCCAACTATAAAAGCATGACAATTAGTAACCGTACAAATTAACAGGGTCTGGAATGGAAAAGACGAAACATACCCAGACTTATCTCTGTTACGTAGCAACAAAGAATTGTTTCTCATACCAAATTAATTTAAATAAAAAAAAACTATCTAAGATTTTGGAACGAAAATCAAATTTATCTCGACAAATCACTTCAGCGCGATCTTATGATCATTTTGGGACAGACAAAGTAGTATGTGGAGTATTACCTTTTGGCAATCCAAATAAGCTTCAAGGAGATTAGAATACTGAGGATGAGCTATGATCTTGGCCTTCATGGCTTCAACCTCGGCACTATCACCACCGCCGACACCACCACCGGCGTCCCTCCCTTTGTCCCCTCCTCTCTGCTGCTGCTGGTATCTTTGCTGATTCTGATGCAGATAGCTATGACTATCGCTTCCTATACTACACAGATGATCAACAAGAGCCGCCGCCGGGTGCCCTCGGATCAAACCAGATGGGTACTGATGAAATTTAGAGGCAAGAAGCTGCCTCTGATGCTGATACTGATCCCCGCCGCTAGCGGGCGGGATCTGAAACGGGTTGATCTGACTATTATTACTATTACTTGCTCCGATGGCAAGATAGCGAGCTGTTGCTGCAGCACCAACACTAACAGGCCTACCTTGATGTTGCTGAGTATGCTGATGATGACGATTTTCGTTCATCTGATTGTACTCCTCCATGTTTTTTCACCTCCACCGCGAAAAGAATTACAAGTTTTTTTTTTTTTTTGGTTGATCAAGAAAACCCTAGATGAAGATCTATCTAGGGCTTTGCTAGTATACTTGATTTTGATGACATATTTGATTTCAAGTGGTGGAGATTAGTGGAATATGTGAAGCAAGTAATCAAAGGGATCAATGGATTTGAGTGAAGATTTATAAGAATTTTCAAAAATGAAAAAAATTATGATAAATTTGGAGATATATGTTGAGGTGGTGGCATGCGAGGAGTGGAAGAGAGCAGGTGGTGGTGGTGGTGGTTAGTGGTGGCGCGGAGATGCCGGCACCAGAGACGGCTAAGTGTGTGTGGTGAGCAAGGAGACAATGATGCTCATCATTTTTTCTCTTCGTACAAAGACAACAACAACAAAGGATGAAAGAGAAATGATTAAAAATTTTGGTTGGAAAAAGCTAAGGTCCTCATTTTGTAATGAAAGGTCAAGCATTTATCTTTTGATTTAATTTGGATCCTAGGAGCACATAATATCCAACAGAGGACATGATTAGACAAGTTTAAACCTAGATGGATAAGAGAACTTGCCTTAGCTAAAGTTTAACTTGTGTAGCCTAACATGATCCAGAAATGAAGAAAACGGATGCCTGCAAGAGCTTTATTTTTCTTCGTGGATCGATATCTGCATTCTGCTCCATCCAAAACTGGACAATTACAAAATAAATAAAAAAATAATATATAAAATTTCGGATAACGCTAGTTAGTTGTGAGTTTGAAAGAAAAAATTCATCACACCATCTAATTGAAAATTCCTCCTCCGGAACTGACGTTGTTGAAATGTTAGCAATGTTGTGATCGTATAAAAATCGATATCGAAAAACTATTATCAGATTTAGAAAAAAACTTAATAAGAAAGTCTAACAATCAATCAGCTCACACATATATCGACAACCATCCATAACGAAAAAGATACAGAGAGATTTCAGCTGTTGAGACATGCTTGCTTGTTGACGCATGTTAGATGCCCCTATATAGTCTACGACAACAAGTTTCGATTGAAAAGAAAAATGTAGTACGTGTGAACGTAAGTATGAAAAGTAATGGAGCTTGTGAGGATTATTCGACGTCAATCAGTCATTCGTTGCCTCCAGAAACTTTTTTCCACTACAGGCATTGTCTATGAGGTATTATCCTCGTTTCGATATTTTAAATGGAATGGCATAAACGGAGATATGACAGTAAAATATTTCGCCATATACGACAAAAGAAAATACTCAATAAAGTATTTCATTTCCACTTATACTAACCAAACTATTAAAGAAAAAAAAAGTATCCACTCAATTTTATCAAGATAAAGTAATATACGTAAATCTTATTTTTATTTTTAAAAAATATCGAATCCTTAATTTTACGATTATGAAAAAAAAAACTTATCACTAAATAAGCTTCACTGATCAAACAACAAAAATAATAATGATAATAAGAGTATCCAAACATTGCATAAGAGAGCTGAACGATAAACAACGGAACGGTGAGTAGAAACAATTTCTTTTTGTTTGACAGGATACACTCTGGTTTGTTGCTTGCTGGGGTGGTGCATATTGGTGAGAGAATACGAGGCCAATAAAGCCATACTGTTTTCAGCTAAGATTCTTCGAGTGTTTGCAGTAGTAAACCACGTGCACTCACACTGATGTTCAAGTCATATAAGTATACACTACAGCATATATTTCATCTTGTATAGCTGGCCGTTATTTGATCTATTCCACAATTTGTTTGCAAAAACATTTCATATTCTAATCCTAATCATCGAATAATCTTCTAATCAACATATTTACGTCATGTTTGACATGATTTCTAAATTTGAATTTTTGTTTTGGATTTTCAAGATAATTAATCTAAATTTTTTAGTATGATTTTCTGTTTTCTATAACAAATATTCAGAAATAGAAAATTAGAATAAAAAATTGAATTTTATTTTTTGGTTCTTCTTTTTTTTATAACAAAATATCTAAGATTCTTTTTTTAAAAATAATTTATTTGATGTGATGATTTTGATTTTGATTTTACATTTTGATTTTATGATTTTGTTATTTATCTTGAACTCCACTATTTTTAATGGACATATCAAACAGCAGCTTAAAAGAGTTTCTTTTTTAATCAACTTCATTGACTTAAAACAGTACAAATCTGGATTTGAAATGTGCATTAATGTGCCGACTCTGAGAGGAACAAAGAGGTCAGACGACTGGAAGCGTGTGTTTTAACTACTTGAGAATTGAATGTCAATTACTATTTCACTGCCAGTCTTCTCCTCCCATAATCTTGTTCACCTACTCTCCGTGATTATGAATAACCATGCATGCATTCTTATGTCTCCCAATCAACTGTAACAATAGGATCATATCATGTGTAAACCCCAGACATAAGAATTTTCGGACGTTCGGACATAAATCTCCTAAGGTTTGTTCTTTCTATCAATAAGATTTAAGCTCAAAAGCTTATATATATATAAACCTGATTTTTCTAACGCTCAAACTAATAAGACGTTAATTCGTTCGAACTGCACGGAGTGCTAATGCAAGACCTTTCTTTATTTAATCTAAAGATCCGTCTTATTTTCTTAAATGAGACAAAAGACACGGAGGAGGAATGGGAATTGAGAGTCTGTTTGACATCAACATAGTCATGGTTTTTTGGTATGGTCATTATTGGTCTTCTTCGTTGCATCACACTCATCAGATCAGATGGGCGCGCGAAAACAGCGCGGGAGCTGTTTCCCGATACATCTCTCTCATCAGATCAGATGATTCACTCAAGACACATATCTGCCCTCTTGTATGCTGCCACCCATCCACACTCCCACTCTCCTCGTTCTTGGTCCCACCGCCAGTCTCGTCAAACCATCAGAGCTTATAACCTTTAACATCACAATTATTTTCTTAAAAAAAATTAGAGATTGTTATTTTTGAGGTAAAATTCTATATTATCAAGATAACTTTTTCATAAAATTTTTAAGATAAAAATCTGTTTGTTACACAAAAAAACTTAGCAATAATAATTATTGTCTTAAAAATATCAATTTTAAAAAAAACTTCCCCAAACAATAATATTTAAACGTCTTTAATTGCAACGCGGGTCCAAAACTATCATAATATTCTGATCAAGAAAGAAGTTTCTTTGGGAAGGATGCGGTATGATGTAGATGCACGCCTACGTGAGAGACCATATAACGGTTTATATCTTTGAAATTGGACTCATGCATCTCCTCTTTGCCATTTGGTTTTCTCAACAACAGATGAGATGTTGCCCAAAGGAATGACTTGGGAACGGATTACCCATATTTGATCCAAGGATCAAAACACAAATGACTACCCAGGGCTTGATGGACTATTACGAACCTAATTACACGGTATGAGAATCGAATCCCACTGTGATGGATTTATCACTCGTTTCCTGTTCTTCCTTTTATTGAACTGGTCTTTCGAATGGACTCTCATATCACACACAAACAATAAATTATTGACCGAATCAATCCTCCCTAACTAAAGACCCCATTGTAACCACAAGATAATCCTTTTGTTCACTGGACATGGAATCTCTGCCAATGCACCTATCTGGCAACACTAGCTAAGCTAGGGTTCCATGCTTGCATGTCAAAAAGGAACAGTTGAGAGATTGTAATTGGGCCTTTTTGTGATAGAAATGGGCGATTATTGGGCCCAACCAACCAGCAAGGATGCTGTGCGCCACCACGTGAGTAGTTGGGCCCACACACCCGAACAAGGGAGGGGAGACCGGATGGGACTGTTTTGAAGAGATATGTGGTGGTGTGGGTCCGACCAAGGGTCTAATCGAGATGGGAAGAAAAGAGTAGATAGTGGGTGTCTATCACCTCTGATGTGATCATTTTCGTCTTTATGGTTAAACCCTTTTTGAAGTTTGGTTTCAAATTTCGGGCCTTAGAAACATGGTTGATCCAATTGTGTTTCGTTTATGTGATTTTTCCTGTGTGTTTATTGCGAGCTTGTGTTTGTTGATTTAGATGAGATCTCATTGCAGAATTTGATCGACTAATTTGCGTGAAATCTGGCCACACAGATGGAGAAAAATTAATCACTCCGTTTCATAATATATAATATTTTTTTATTTCGATCGTCTCAAAATATATACAAAATATCATATTTAATAATTTTTTCACATAAAATGAAATATCAAAATAATCATCATCTGTTATATTATATCGGTATCTCCTCTCACAACTGTTACAATAAATCTTTGTACCATAAAAAACATATTCTTTTTTCATTAAATTCCACCCAAATTCAACACATACATAAATCCATGTATCGAGTCAAATCATTATCTATATTTGAAACAGAGGAAGTAAATGAAAACTTGGCCCTTGTGGTAATAGATGCCGAGATACGATTATCGAAGCAATTTACACTCTATTCTACCCCGAACAAGATGTTACCCAGATAAGACTAGCCTTGTGCTTTATAATGATCATTGATGATCATTAAAATTATATACTTTTCATGTGATGCACAGTATGTAGTTTTCATAAAATAGTAAATCGTTAAGACAGCGTTTGGATTGTAGGAATGGTTTTGAGAACGAATGGAATCAACAATTGTTCGTAATGAGGATCAAAATGGAATCAGCGATTTCATTCTTATTCTTCTGTTTTGCTAGTTTCATTGAAATGGAATAAAAAATTATGATTATATATGAAGAATTAAATTTAATTCTTAAGTAAAAATATTGTCAAATTAAAAAATACACTATGATATAGTCCGAATATATTTTTCACATTAGATTTATCTAATTTTGTTTGGGTGTGTTTTTTCTTAAGAAATTCATCTATGCTTACCTAATTTGTATTAATAAAATAAAATTTAAACTTAATTATTAATTAACTGTCTAAACTAAAAATAAAAAAATACTTTAAAAAAAACATTCCATTCCCAATGGAATGGAATCCATACGAAACAGTCCATTCCTGATGATTGAATAACTAAACACGATTTTGACCATGATTCCCATGTATCAAACGGGCATAAAAGATGTTTATGTGAAAGGGACTGGGAGCATGTAACTGATGATGATAATGGCTCTTCTTCCGGGAACAGCTCTGGGCCTTTAGCATCTTCATTCCTGCAAACCTGGGGCCAGCACAACAGCCCATGGGCCTAACTGCAAACATTACCTGTTAGAAAATTAACAAGTCAGGAGCCCAATCATGAAAGCCCAGGCTCTCAACTAATACTTGACCCACTGATGAAAAAGCCCAAGTGTGCGAACAGGGAGAAGAGGACATCAAAAGCCCATTTGAGTGAGAAGTTCAATTTGCCTAGAAAATCTCCCAGGGTAGCTGATGCATGAATGGATCAAATAAAGTAGAACATGACATGACGTACCATGTCCATGTAATCTCTCTCTCTCTCTCGTAGCAATATGCAGTAGCAGATTTAGAAGGGAAGAGTCGGAGAAGAGGGTCTAAAAGAAGAAACCTGACATCTAGTATCGGCATTGTCATTTGAGAGCACGATCTCCGTTCCAGGTTATAACGAAGGATGAGATATGGACATAGCATCTGCCCGCGTTAGTTCCGGGCGACATCATTTTCGACGTCAACAGTGAATGTTAAAAATTTTGTCAACGGGATGCTCGAACATCAACATGAAAAGTACTTCAAATTTGTTGTAAACCTGTGCTTTTGCGTTGTGTTATCGACTTCCCAGCAACCAAATATCTGACCCAAAACCAAATGCATCACGCATCAAAATTACCATCATACAGAATAAAAAAGAACAGAAAAAGAGAGATGATGAAACCTGACACCAAAAAATTGCGTGAATTGGCAGGTAAAATATCGCCTCCACTCAGTGCCCAGTCTCAATCCAATTGTACGCAGCCAATAGTACGAATTTGGCTTCGTGAATTGAATTTGATTGGCTGACAAAAAACCCATCAAATGGTATCACTCCTACCTCAAAAGTTCAAACCCTTTGGGAATTGTTGGCTTGTTTACCCTGAGCAAGGCAACATCCGTTAACAATGCCGGTTTAAATGATCCTTCGAACAAAAAAGTTCAACACCAAGCTTAGATCCGAATCATAATCCCAAAATCTAGGACAGATTATAGATCACAAATAGTCGTGACATGTGCTACACTCCTTTCCTCATAATCAACAAGAGGATCAATTCGTAAGTGTCCAAGTAACACACGATCAAAGTACGAATATTGAAACGAAACCTCAATAAATTGAATTAAACCCCACAAAAGGAGGCGGCAGCAGCAGCAGAAGATGAAAGGAAAGACTTGTGATGGATTGGGTTTCTGATGCAGCTGAGCAAAAACTGCAAAACCACAAACAGAGAAAGGAGAAGCAGATTGCGTGTTCAAGTGGGTACTTCCCGTTTTCCCATTTTCCTCTCGTTATTTGTTTGATTCGTGTTGTTGTACTGCAAAGTGGGGGGATGCAGCAGATACAGATGCAGATGAAGCAGCGGCGTATAGCCCACCACAACCGTCCCCTGATGGAGAGTAATTTCACAAGTATAACCCGCTTTCCCTCCTCACACAAAAATTAGATTTTACCTAAACAAAAAGAACAAGACATGCTAGATGCACAACTTTCATGAGAAAAACCTCAATCTCATAGAACAATTGAGCAGAATAGGCCAACTAAAGTGTCAAGGATCTTTGAACAGTGTCGTAGGACAAAGCATTTGAATCGTGCAACTCGTTCAAGATTATATTTCTAGCTCGATCCTGTCTGAATTGGCTTGGCTACATATAAAACGTCGCGATAGAGCGTGACCATCATTGGTTGCCTAGGTACACAAGTTCCATTCTGCATATTAGCCGCTCAATCAATTCTGCAGATTTTCAAGGGCCTAGGTGATACTCAAGGTACAGCGGCAAAGCATCAGATTCGTTGCTTCATATTGCTTTGAGCACTCATTCAGTCATTGTCAGCAGATTGTGATCTAAGTTGAAATTGTAATGGACGAAACTTACCATGACCACTTATAACATAAAGTTATCAAAAAGGTCAAATTATTAGAGACATCAAGGGTTGAGGAACCTTTTTGGTGGCAATCTGACCTGACTTTATCATTTTATGTAACAGGAGGGGCTACCAGAGAGGTATACGGATCGTGCTGTTATTATCTGAGAATTTCCTTTTTGTGCTCCAAATTTGTAGTGGAGTGTAGCACTCGTTGGCCCCATTCTGTCCCAAGTCGTTTTCTCTCTGACCTGATTCTCCACTGCAGCCACCGCTTTTCCCGCTTTTCCTCTGTTTTCTTCTCTGGTTTTTGCTTGCTTTCTTCCTCTGGTGTTCTGCTGCCAAGCCAGCCAGCTAGCTTCCTCTCGCTTCAGCTGTTATTCAACCCAACGCCTTTTAAACCATTTGCCACTACCCGTTTGGATTTTCAGGAGAAAACAGGCTTCTTCACTCCCCACTTCAATATTATCTTGAGAAATCCAGTCACATTTGAAAACCCGTAAATCAATCGGAAGAATCATTTAAACCGACACGCATCAAGACTGTGCTTTTGCTATTTTCCTCTCCTACAAAAAGCTCTGTTTTCTCTGTGTACTCATCTTTTTGCCTTCTTCTCCATCTTACTCTGTTACCTTCTCTGATCACACAACAAGATGTGAGCTTTTCCACTCATGCTTCAAGCCCACTTTCATTCGTTCACTCATTCAATTATCATTCTCCATCACTACCTAGAGAGTATTAATCAACATTCCACTGTCTCTCTCGACATTTATAAGTTAATAAGTGCAAGCACGCACATTTCTACACGTCCTTTTAAAGCACAATCCCATAATCAATTTGCCTTTGTTTGAGGGATATAGACAGTCCAGTTCTGTTTCCCATCCTCATTCTCTCTGTTTTTCGAGTTTTTACATCCTTTCTGTCTCTGTTGTTCCAGCTTTCCCAAGATGGGCAGAACCCAAAATTCTACCTTCTGTTGCAGAAAGAGATACTTGGTGGTTTCCCTAGCAGTTATCTTGATTTCAAGCATGACCCAAGATGCATCAATGGTTCAAGGTAAGTGGGAATTCTCTATGTTCTCAATAACATGAAGCTTTCTACAGCTCTCACTTTGACAGCTTAATCACTAACCTAAAGCAAAGAAATCTGACATTTTAATCTTGCAACTCTTGTATCAGGAAGACAAATCATGACCAACTCGATCCAGAATGTCAAGGTAACATAAGCTCTATCTTCTGCTTCTCCACTCTCTTGCAAGAATCAAACTTGTTACATAAACATCCTTGATTAGACTGTCAGATTAATATATCAAACTCATCCTCTAGAACCCACAATGCTCTATGCCCGATACTTTTTGCCTAAAAAGCCCTTAAATTCAAACCTAGAATAATGAAATATTGCAGGAATCGGAGAAACAGATTGGAGACAAGAATGTGGCAGAGAGGTCTCTGATAGGATCAAGGCCTCCAAGATGTGAGTTAAGATGCAGAAACTGCGGGCATTGTGAGGCGATTCAAGTCCCCGTTACACCACAGCAGAGGTTCAAACCAGCTGGAGGAACTCATTCACTGCAGAACTCAACACCAACAACACAGTACACAAGAGGTGATGACATGACCAATTATAAACCCATGAGTTGGAGATGCAAGTGCGGCGACTTCATCTTCAACCCCTGATTCTTTCCTATACTCAAAGAAAATACTCGACTCGACTCGTCGATCGATCGATCGATCGCCTCGATCAGATGGATTCCTTGAACTGTAGATACATCATGGGAAGTCTACAAAGTCAAGTATACCACTGACAAGTGCCTAGCCTCTCTCAATATGGGGAGCTTGTACCCTTAGCCATGGTGAGAGAGTTGTTTCAGATATGCTACCTGCCTACCATGGATGTACCTAGCCCAGGCCTAGGTAGCTCGTTGGATGATGATGATGAGGTCAAGTAGTTGACCTAGGACATCTCTCAATGTCTTAGGTATGCAAAGGGTATTTGCCCCTATACATATGAATGAATGTGCACTCATTCTAATCGACATTTGGGGTGAGCTATGATGTGCAGCACAGGAAATGCATTGTTCTATTCACATTAGAATAAAGGTCTACGCTTGATTGTTATTGCTAGATCAAGACAGATATGATTTGCCAGGGTTATTGTGCTGTATGCTTTGCACTACGACTTGATTACACGATCCCAGTAGTTAACTCTAGTAGTTAACCTAACCTAACCTAAATTTAGCAAAAGTTGCTGAGGATTTATGCCCAGGGCAGACTGTTCAGTTCAGTCTATAGCTCAGTCCAGCCAGATAGATTGTGCTCTAAACTTATTATGAGTGCGTAATGAGCTCAGCTCCGCTATGATTTGTGCGCGTAACCCTTGTGTCTCAACCTAGGTCTAGGCTGTGGAAACCCTAAAGTGACTTTGAAAAACTTTTAATTCGTGTTAAGGTTATTTGCAGTGGCTTATAACCGTTGAAGAAGCTCTGAAATTCACCACTTATAAGCAAAGATACCCATAAGTCGCCCTTTATTTTGAAGCTTTTCGAGTTTATTACTCCTTCCATTCCGTTTTAATTGAAACGTTTTGATTGTATATCGATGTAAAATTTGACACGCGAACAACGACGTTCAATCGTTGTTTTTTGTAAATTTATCGTGAAACATCAATGGTTGTGTAAATTACATACTTCAACCTAATACATGTTACGGAACGATCGGACGTGATTTGATATGAAAACGAGACACGTATTCATGCATATAAAATCATGCAATATATGTATATGTTGTAATTAATATGGGACGGAGGGAGTAATAAACTCATGCCTAAAAGACACTATTAGCGTATATCACCATACAAGTTCAAGAACTAATTAAAAGGAAGCTCCAAGGAGAGGATGTGGTCATTTGGATTGTGATGCCACCGGACCTCTCACTTCTATACTTCTAGTTGGTGGATTTCATCCTACTAGTGCTTGTTCGCCTACTAAATGGAATTCCTAAGGCTAACACACAACCTCGATGTAAACAGACTATGCATCGCAATATAAATGCCAAACAACAAACAGTCAATCACTGCTTAAGTTTAGGAATTACAGACATACAATACATGCTAAATTAAAATGAGAAAATGCAGTCACAACAATAAATGAATTAAGTCGAGGCAAGCAAGAGTACCTTGGAGCAAGTTAAACTCAGTTTCAACGTCTCTCCCCAATCTGAAAACTAATACAGCAATATCTCTAATTTCTAAGCATTCTTCAAGTTAGGAGCTTGAGATGGCTATATAGCCATCTCAAGCTCAATGTGTCTTCAAGATCCTTCTTCCATGGGAGTTCCACTCCAATGCCATCCAAATTATGGACGTGCCTGAACAAAAACCACAATAATCGCATCATATAATAGCTAAGTAAACTTCATAGGGTTTCTTTTTCTCTCTCTCCACAATGTGGTATGTAATATCATGGTTGAATAAAAACATGATCCACCAGTAATGAAGTCGTACCTGCAAAAATGCTCACAGTAGTCAAATTCGCTATGGCCATTGTGTGGTATATGAGATACTCGGTCAAAAAATGGCCTAGAGCATATATGAACGACAAGAATGTTGCAAGGTATAGAGGCTTGTTTTCGAGGTAAAATGCGCAGAGGAAGCATAGAGTGCAGGTCAGGAGAGTCCATACTCCAAAGGTCCTTCCATGAACTTCAGTCACTGCAAACCACAAATTGAATGAGAACTTATAAATGATATCTCCAAGATACTAAAAGTATAGAGATGCAAATAAACAGATAGTTGACATGGGTACAGAAATGGTCAGGTGAAAAAGCTCAAAATGTCTAGCCAGGTTAATTGTAATCAAAACACCATTTACATAAGACGGTAAACCTTGAGAATAGACCACTAACAATCTTCTTCATGCGTCTATTTAATCAATAAGATTCAGCAAATCCCAAAGAGAACGTCATTCTTGAGATAGACTATGGATCACAATTCAGAAGAAATTCGCGGTTTCCACCTTGGGATATGAATCGAGAAATAACAAGTAGCATTTTGATAGTGTAACATAGATCAACCTATATCAAACTAGGCAACTCATCAGGTATTATTGCTTATTGATGCCATCACATTTGATTCACGATCGATACTACTAGTATGACATGCTTCATTTCCTAGATGTTAGCACCAAATTTCTGTTTATTACCATTGATGGAATTCCGAAGTTCAATTGCTCCAAAGACAACCAGGAAGTCAGCAAACCTAAAATCTTCATTAAATCTAAGTCCCTCCGGTCACCTCCAAATCTTTATACTAGTATTGTGCACAATAATCATAGTCTTAAACCCCAAGTATCCAAATTCGAGAAAGCGTTTCAAAGACTAAAAGTTGCTATCCTCCACGATGCTCCTATTTCCATGTTATCGCCTCAAGCACTTGATTGCATCAGAAAACAACACAACTAGCAAATCCGATGAATCATCTGAGATAGTCAACGAAGAACCCTTCATCGAGGCAACCAACCCTAAATCGAGCAACCACCATAACACCGTGCATCGTTATCAGGTCACCTGAACATGTCACAGACTACCCAATTTCTTATTACCGGAATCGTCCACCAATGCATCACCACAAGACCACATTCCGACCCATTCAGTATCAGCGACCAACGACGAACCAAACTCACATCAATCGGAAAACCCATAACCAAACCCATTTTCCGCAAACATCAACAACATAGAAATCCATTTCCCTGCGCCTCAAATGACAAACCGTAATCACCCCACCGAAACAAATCTAATCCACATAAACATAGACAAAAATATAAAAGTTGCTCTTCGTTCAAACTCCAAATCCAATAAACCCATAAATGCCTCCACTGAAGCAATGTCCCCTAAACCCTAACAGGACAATTCAAGCATCAAATAACCCAAAAACAAAAACACGAGCTTCTCAGCATCCAGATTTGAAGAATCCTTTTCAATTGCACGGAGTATATTATAGTCATGAATGAGATTTGAAAAGAACGATATCTGCACAATACTCTTTTCATCTCACAAAAAATATATCATATTGAATAAGAGTTTGTCGAGTTAAATTTTGAGTGATATTACGAAACGATCAAATATCGTTTTACATAAATTTATCGTAAAATTTCAATTTACAATAAATCATGTATTTCAATACAACGATATTTAAGTGTTAACTATTAAAAAATAAAACTCATCAAAATACGTGTTTTATAATAAAAAAATTAAAAAAAAAATTGGGTGGTTGACGAAGTGAGTAGGGTTGTGCCGATTGTTCAACTGAGTAGGTTTATGGTCGCAGGTTTAACACATTGACATCAATTAAGCCCCTTTCCCAAAATCGAATCCAACCCATGTTTCTATACCATTGTAATCGGGTCATTGGGCTTCCAGTTTGGGTCTGAGTCACCATCTTCCAAGACAAACAATAATATGAGAGGATAACCTTCCACTGGAAGGTTCAATCCAGACCCCAGATAACGAAAATGTTATCCTCCACACTGACGTCTCCCACCACTCTCCGCATCCCCTCAATCCCGCTCCACCGCACCACCAGGGCCGCGCCGCCGCCGAGGCTCCCCATCGCCGGCGGCGAGGTCACCGGTTTGGTGATAGAGTGTTCGTCACGGCCGCAGAAGAAGGCGACGGCGCACCACATGAAGACACGCCCCAAGAAGTCCCAGCCGTGGGACATCAAGCGCAAGCCCACCGTTTACCCTCCTCTGCCCCCGCTTCCTCCCGATTGGACCCTCGTCGAACGTGCCCACGAGGAGAACGACGCCGTGGAAGAAGTTGCTGTGGAAGCTGCTGCTGTTGTTGATGCTGTGTAGTAGAACCCAGTAATTTGTACTTCTCTATCAATTGTTTTGTTTTGTTTTTGGAACATACGTGTGGGATTGAGGTTGCCAATGTTGATTCGATATCAATGTTAATGTATGACTCAAGTAATTGGTCAAGAAGGGTTCTGTTTTTGATAACTGATAAGTAACCCTTTAATCATGTGGTCAGGAGTTCGATATCTCGTGAAGACATAGTAGTACTGCATCCTTGAGTTGGATCCACTCAGTCCGGTATCGAAATGGCTGATTTGTGGTTTATGTGTGTGGATGAACCTTCGATGCTAAGGTCTTCTGTCCTCAGGTTTTGTTGTAGTAGTTGTTGATAGGATCAACCATAGGAAAACTTGGTTATGATGCAAGTGAAATACGAAGTTAGGCCATTCTCGACGATCAGAGTTTGGGCTTAAGACTGTTGAATCCACCATAGCGGAGTATGTTTAGTTACATGTGTTCTGGTTTGATTACAATCTCGTTGGCACAGCTGCACAGTTTCTCTCTTTCGATCAAGGGTCGAGATGCTTAGCCACAAATATGATGCAGATTTACTTGCATTGATATTTTTTGAGGCATAATACAAACGAACACTTGCGTCTTCCTCAGCATGTTAACTTGAATGCTGGTGCTCCTTGTTTCTGTTGGTTTGAGATGAAACTGATTAAGCCCTTACTGTATGGTGATCATAATAGATACGGAGTCATTGCAGTTTCAGTGTACTGATATCAAACGGCCTGAATCATGTATTCTTAGATCAAATCACAGGCGGGCTAACATTCCCCACCATGTGTAGGACACGGATATCTTGACGGGATTGCTTGGGATGTTTCTTTTGCCTCAGATAGATATCCTTCATTCCACGAGTATATATCTTGAGTGAAAGAGCACAATGGAAACCATGGAACATGCATTCGTGAACAATATGGCAAAGAATCTCGCCTTTTCTTGCTGCTTCACAGTACTGTCAATCTTATGCTAATCGTGCCAAAGTTCTGTTATTCTGCAATCTAAAGTTGGGTTTGAGTCAACAGACGAACGACAGCATCTTAGCGTGGAGAATGGGAACCGGCTGTCGCATGTAGCCGTCTTGAGGGCCAATGACTTACCGTGTGCTCGCTGGATGAGGATATATTCATCGTCATATGATTCTCCGTCCTCGCCTCTTTAGTAACTGATCGTGAATCTGGATATTGTTCAAAGTTCAGTCACATTCAAGCAAATCATCAAGATCGAGGAAAACATTTCGTATCTTGGCATGAATATGCGTTCTCTCTTGGTTGGTTAATGATTTCTCAAACAAAATCATCTATTTTAAGGGTCACCACTCTGATTTCGCATGTAGCTTTTCTTAACCGAAGAGAAAATCAAGGTCAGGAATCGCTAAACGAGCATTGCTTTGAGATGCAAAGTTCGATGAGTCTAGTAGCTTATTTTATTAATTTCAAAAATACGTTTGATTTGTTCTGTTGATCCAAAATATCAATTTTATATTTATCTTTTTAAATTTCAGAACAAATCATGTATGTTTTAAGAACTAGTATGTTGCAACTAGTAAGTTTGATTTAAAATAAATCACGTATTTCCGTATTATAAGGATATGAATCAACAATATAAAATCATAAATTAAACTAGAAATAATATTTACTTCAAAAATAGTCTATGAACTACGCTATCTATAGGTAAACAACTGAAAATGATACCAATTGATTTTGTCTGTGTCAACTTGCCTCGTATCAACGGTACTGATAACATATGAATGAGAACTACGAAGGTTCACTTTGCTTCGCTCATATTTAACTTTCGCCAAAATTGATCTACAGATACCAAGTGAACCCACCGGCCACTCTGGCAAAGGAGAAACCCTAGCAAAACCCCCAAAATCCAGCCACCACCACGGCCACCACCGTCGCCGGCACCGAATCACCCTTCCTATACCACGGAAAAGTTCCTTTCGCTGTGCAGATTCCTTCCCTTTTTTTCCATCTTGTCCTCTGATTCGAGTTTGTCGGTGAAAATTGTTGCACACAGCATGTTCGATGTTTTGTCTTAAGAAACCCAACACATTGAATCGTCTCCCATCCAGCCTCAGCCAGTCACCATGTTGAGACAACTCTTGAGAAGACAAAAACCCTTTGGTTCATTTATAGATTCTCGCATTGTATCGAGGGTGTCAAGATTCTGTTCGAATCTCGGTACAATTAGAGACGATAGATATGGTAATGCCACGGGTGACGGTCGCGAGATGGATTATTCGGTGTCATATTTGCGTGATGAAAATCATACGGGTAGATATGGGATTGATGTGGTTGATGATGATACTTGGAGGGTGTCCACTGGTTTAACTCATGCTTCCAGGAGTCTGGAGCGATGTGGGTCGGTGATTGGTTCGTTATGTATTGACGAAGGTGGCGATGAGGCTGATGACAGGTTTGTGGCTGATGAGCGGAATCCGGATTATGATGATGATATCGAGGATATGAGAGTTCGTGGGAGATTGTTTTATAAGATTGATCGCAGTTCGAGGGAGTTTGAGGAGTATAAATTCGACTTTCATCGGAAGAAATCTTATTCGATGATTAAAGACGACGATGATGATAATGCTAGTAAAAAGAAGGAAACTTCGAGTAGTGTTTCATCTTTGAAAGCTCAGAAGACCGAGAAGCGCAAGGATGATCACCAAGAAAACAATAGAGGAGAAAGGGCAAACCCAACTATACCAGTACTCGGAAAAGGGCATAGTGCTGCTATTGGGGTAGAGGCTGATGGCTATTCAGTTGGGAAGAAGCAAAGGAAACCTACGTTCAATCAACTTACAGGGCCTTATCATGAACCGTTCTGCCTGGACATATTTGTGTCCAAAGGGTCTATTAGGGCCTGCATTGTGCACAGGGTCACCAGCAAGGTTGTCGCGGTGGCTCATTCCATCTCTAAAGATATGATGTTCGACATAGGATCAGCGAAAGGCGTAAAGGCCTGTGCTGCTGTTGGAAAGGTTCTCGCTCAAAGGGCTCTGGCCGACGATGTCCATGACGCGATTTTCACTCCTAGGAAAGGGGATAAGCTGGAAGGGAAACTTATGATTGTGCTCAAGGCTGTTATAGAAAATGGTGTTAATGTCAAAGTGAAGCTCAAGGAAAGAAGTCCCAAGAGAGTTGCAGGTGGTAACGATATGAGGAAGCACTTCCTGTCAAATGCCGATCGCTGTTATGATTCCGCATGAACATTGTGAAATGATCTTGGCAAGGCGATTATTAAAGTCCATTATTGTTGCATCGAGCCGGCAACCTTGTAGGCAGCCATTTCCTTATATAATGACATGCTGTAATCTTTTTGAAGTAAGAGTACCCCGACTTTATATTTCCGATGTGTACCATTGAGTTTTCAATCATGTATATTAATATGCAAATCTTATGTTTGAGGTAAACCTGCGGGGTGAAACAGGCAAATCAATCCGAGTCTGTTTCGTCCACTGTGTTATATGCTTGATCTTGAAATGACAGACGAATCTTCCTTCAAGATGATGTAAACATGTAGCTACGAGGTCTCCAAGGTACCTTTCTTCTAGATTAAAGGTATTTTTGGACTAATCAAAAGGTGCACCCACATAATCTGACTTATAATATGCCTTTGTTTTATTTGATAGATGATGGTGATGCCTACTCATAAACAATTTGCCGTGGTCATCTTGCGAGCCTCAGCTGCCTTTTGCAAATAGTAATTCTTCTGGTGAGAAACTCATTGTTTGGATACAACTACTAGTCTTTTTTTCAGCTAAGTTTCAATTTCGTGTGTGATTTCCTCTCTTGTTTTGGCTTCTAGATGCTATGTCAACTTGGGCATAAAATTATTGCTCCAGGTCACAACTTACCAGAAATTTCATCTCCCTCTGCATTGTCATTATCAAGTTGATCAAGATATCTTGTTGATGTCTTGCTTCTGTAACAGCATCACGTAACCATAGGCGATGCTTGCCAAATATGTCGAAAAGTGTTGACTGTATTGCCATTTTAGGAGACCATTATTAGCAATGGCTAACATCCATCAACCTTCACTTTTTGGGATGGGTTGAATCTACTGATAACGCAGGAAAGGGCTCGGTATCCGCCTATGTTTACATGTCTCTGGATACAAATCTCACTGATACTTGCCCGTCAGCGATTTACATGACTAAAATTTGTACATAAACATAGAATGATACATATATACATCAACTATTTGTCCTCCTATGTTTCCTGAAGTAGGGTAATTGTTACCCACGCCCCCCCCCCCCCACCAAAATGAAAGGGAATAGTGAAGAGGGGGTGAGGTGTGGGGGAGGGTGATTAGCACCCCTCCTGAAATAGATAGTGGAGTCGACTGAAGAGGTCGGAAAAAAGCTCAAATTTGAAGATTCGAGCTGGACCAGTGACAAATGTTCCCGCTTAAGAGAGGGATCTGATCAGAGCTGATCATTTGTATTCCATTCTTGTATCTTATCTGAGCTATCTTTGCCCACCACTATGCCCACCAATCTGCACGGCTCGGCATCCTCTAGCATCTGAACCACCGTTCTCATGGTTGGTCTGAGATCTGGAAGCCTCGTTGTGCAGAGGATCGCGATCTTTAGTACCTTGATGGCCTCATCTTGGAGACTTACAGGGATTGCTGAGTCTATGATGCTCAGGACACTCTCCCTGTCCTTTAACTTGCTGCTCACCCAGCTCACAATGTCCTTGCTATCCCCGAACTCAGGTTCTAGTGGCCTTCTCCCGCTCACTAGCTCCATCAAGACGACTCCAAAACTATACACATCGATCTTCTCGTTCACCTTGGAAGTGTAGCCATATTCTGCACCATTAAGCATCATAG